>WNGS01166011.1:366382-392311 GCA_020271785.1 Procambarus virginalis | reverse complement strand
AGTACTTTCAGTGATGCTTTTCAGTGTTTAACTGTTTTAATAATGTAGAATGCACACTATCTTTCTTGGGCGCATTTACAAAATCAACTGATAGATCCCAGTTATCCCATGGAGTAATTGGTTGATTAATCATTAATGAGTGGGTACATATTTAATATTTTGTGGAGTTGGCTACCTGTAGAATCAAAATACATAATCAGATTGCGTTCTTCTTCTATAGACCTCAGTGAGTGCAGCATATTAGAAAGTTTAGCTTGAAATTTCATGTGTTGGCTAGATCTACTCAATGCCTTCACGCCTAATAGACAAAAGTCTCTTCACTTATGGTAGGAATTTTAACTCTGCTCTCATATTAACTATTCTCGTGGACTTTGGAGCCCCAAGGATGAGACGCATAGCTTCATTTTGCAAGGTTTCAAGAGATTTCAGCTCTTTGTCAGTATACAGTGTGAAATGTAGAGCATTGTAGTCAATCACAGAGCGTATAAATGATACATAAAACATTCTAGTAAATCTCACGTTAATTCCATGATTGACACCAACAAGACCCGCAAGGGTTTTAATCTCTCCCACAGTCTCCTCTTGAGAGAAGAAAGGTACCCAGGGTCGTTAATGGGGACACCAAGGTATCTGTAAGACTCGCAGTTCTCAAGTGCTCGCCCATCTATATGATAATTGGGTGGGGAATACCACATGGAATGAGGGCACGAGTTTTCTGTACAGAGATAAGGAGGCCACATTCCTCAGCTCTAGTAGCAAAAGCATCGAGCAGAACTTGTATTCTAGGCTCGGAGGCAGCCTGCAAACATATATCAGAGCATAACAAATGACAGTGTCTTCATTATTAGTTGGAAGATCTTTAATAAGTTTATGCATCAGAACGTTGAACAACAAGGGGCTGAGGACCCCTCCTTGTGGAGTTCCCAGTTCAAAGTGTTTTGCTCTCTGTGCTTTTAACACCATTAAACAAAACATATGCTGTTCGATTAGACAAATAGCCCTTTATCCATTTCAGTAATTTTCCTTGTATTCCCAGCTCGGCAAGCTGTTCCAGTATGATTTCTCTGTTTGCTGTATCAAAAGCTGCTGCTAGGTCGATGAAGACTGTTTGAGGGAAGCTTCATATGTGCGAAGTACTCAGCAAACAGAGTTGTGTACTGAGCCCAGGCATAAATCCAAACAGTTGGGGTGACAGGTAGTGGAAGTGCTGATATCAAAAAGAGAGATCTTAAATGTAGTTATTGTCCTTGTATACATGTCACCGGGGGCAAATCAGCAGCAGTTTAAAGACCAACTAATGAAAATAGAGTACTGCTTAGAAAACCTCACAAATCCAGCCCAAACATCATCCTGCTTGAGGACTTCAACCTACGGCATCTGAAATGGAAGAACGTAGCTAATACAGTTGTATCAGAGAGAATTCCGGGAAATAGCCTAAATGAACAGGCACATGCAAATGACCTGCTACGGATGTGCGACAGGTTTGCCTTAAACCAGCAAATAGTACAACTAACTAGGAAGGAGAACACGCTGGACCTCATTTTCACTAATAATGATGAATTGATCAGTAACAATGATTACAATACCTGTTACTCAGATCACAGCTTAATTGAAGTTCTGACAACCATGGGAATGGACCTTCAAAACCAGTCCCAATTCCCGGTGGAGGAGATTTCAGCAAATTCAACTTCAATAATAAACAGATAATCTGGGAGCAAATAAACCAGGACTTTACAGAAATAAACTGGAAAGAACAGCTAGAAAATGTAAACCTGAACCAGTGCCTGGAAAAAATAAGCTCAGTACCACTAGAAATATGTTCAAGCCACATACCCCTAAGAAAAAAAGAGGGAGAGATGCAGATTGGAACGGGAGCGTCGTTCCCTCTATAGGCGAAGAAAACGAATCGCGGAACAACTTGAGAGTCGCACCCTATCTCAAGAACGGCGAAAAAGATTAGGTAGAGAAATAGAAACAATTGAACTCAGCTACAATAATCATACAAAACCCAGGAGAGGCAAAGAGAGCAAAAGGCCATCAGTGAAATAGAGAAATCCGAAATATTTTTTCTCCTATGCAAAATCAAGTTAAAAACTACATCTAGTATCGGGCCCCTGCGAAAGGGAGATGGAACTTTCACGATGACAACAAAGAAATGAGTGAAATACTGAGGAAGCAGTACAACTCTGTTTTCAGCGAGCCAGTAAACACACTAAAGATTGATAACGCAACTTATTTTTCATGGATATGATACCCAGATCAAGTCATATATCAAATGTCACACTATCCCCCACTGGATTTTGAAGAAGCCATAGACAGTATGCCTATGCACTCTGCACCAGGCCCGGATTCTTGGAACTCCATATTCATCAAGAACTGTAAAAAAAACACTATCGCAGGTCCTTCACATTCTGTGGAGACAAAGCCTAGATACTGGCGTTATTCCTGACATACTAAAAACAGCACCACTCCATTATGGAGGAAATAAAGCAGAGGCAAAAAACTACAGACCGATAGCACTAACATCACAATCATAAAAATCTTTGAGTGCTAAGAAGTAAGATCACAAAATACATGGAATCACAGCATCTCCATAACCCCGGAAAACATGGTTTCAGGACAAGGCGCTCTTGCCTGTCACAGTTGCTGGACCACTATGATATGGCATTATATGCCATGAAAGACAAACAAAACGCTGATGTAATTTACACAGATTTCGCAAAAGCCTTCAACAATGTGACCATGATGTTATTGCACATAAAATGCGTTCAAAAGGAATTACCGGAAAAAAATGGCAGATGGATCTTCAATTTTCTGACTAACAGAACCCAATGTGTAATAGTCAACAAAATCAAATCCGGCCCATCAACCGTGAAGAGCTCAGTCCCCAGGGTACTGTGCTTGCTCCAGTACTTTTTCTCATCCTCATATCGGACATAGACAAGGACACAACCTATAGTACTGTATAATCCTTTGCAGATGACACTAGGATTTTCATGAGAGTAGACAACATAGAGGACACGGCAAACCTCCAATCAGACGTAAATCAGGTCTTTCTATGGCTACAGAAAATAATATGGTGTTTAACGAAGGTAAGTTCCAGCTCATGCGCTACGGAAAAAATTAAAATATAAAAACGGAAACCACGTACAAACTCAGTCAAATCATAACATAGAACGAAAAGGCAATGTAAAGGATTTGGGTGTACTCATGTCGGAAGACCTTACCTTTAAAGAACACAATAAAGTAGCCGTCACAACTGCAAGAAAAATGACAGGTTGGATAACAAGAACCTTTCGCACTAGAGATGCTATACCGATGATGATACTTTTCAAACGCAAGTGCTCTCTAGAGTGGAGTACTGTTGCACAATGACAGCCCCTTTCGAAGCTGGAGAAACTGCTGACCTGGAGAGCATACAGAAATCCTTTACTGCTAGAATCCACTCAGTAAAACATCTAAACTATTGGGACCGACTAAAAGCCTAGATCTGTATTCTCTTGAGCGCAGGAGGGAGAGAGAGAGAATAATTTCACATGGAAAATAGTAGAGGGCTGGTCCTAAACCTGCACACAGAAATAACATCACATGAGACCAGAAGGCATGGCAGGATGTGCAGAATACCCCCACTGAAAGCAGAGGTGCAACAGGTACTCTGAGAGAGAACTATCAACATCAGAGGCCCGAGACTGTTCAACACGCTTCCACTACACATAAGGGACATAACTGGCCGACCCCTCAGTGTTCACGAGAGAACTGGATAAGCACCTCCAAAGGATACCTAATCAACCAGGCTGTGATTCATACGTCAGGCTGCGAGCAGCCGCGTCCAACAGCCTGGTTGATCAGTCCAGCAACCAGGAGCCTGGTCGACGACTGGGTCGCGGGGTCGCTAAGCCTCGAAATCACCTCAAGGTAACCTCAAGGTAAGATAGCTCTGGAGGAGCGTGTCAAGGCGGCCAAGCCACCAGAAAGACCATGTATGGGGTCAACACTGAGAGCAGCACCTCAACTGCCTGCCACAAGCAACTGAGGCAGGACCAAAACTATGAGGAGCTGTACGAGCCATCTGAACAAGGATGCAGAGGCAGTGCGTACCTACTGTATACATATGCCAGTCTAAGGCAAGACGGTTGTGTAANTACCAGATCCCACCCCGAGTCATAGGTAAGTTATTACCAACTGAGCAGTAATAGACAATCCGACGGGAATGGGAGTAAACAACAAAAACAGCCGCATCACCACATGTACTTCTTAACTATATACACTTATTACATAATTACCACACGGATAACACCGTTGGCGTCACTCTCACACAGGACACTACACAAGAACTTCTGCCGTCTTCTATCCCGGTGAGTCCACTGTACAACAACACTCAAGGTTTCCTCCCTGAGCCTTTCTTCTACGGCACTCGCCGGGAGTCCACCTTCCTCAACAATTCCCGGGTCAGTCCTCCACAGTATCATCACAGTGTCAAAACACAACCTCGAAACTCCAGCAACACGCTGGCTGGCTTCCTCTATAGACTTCACCTTTAACGACCTTAACTTAAGAGGACAGACGGACGCTAACTCATCAGTAACACAACTGGGCCACCTCGGGATACGTTGGTCCAATCACCAGTAACTCGCTGGCTACCGTACCAACCCGTCCTCTTACAAAGTACGTCACTTTTCGCTCGTAGGCGCTACGGCCAAAAAAGGCCGTAATTTGAAAATCATTTTTTTTCTCTCCAAAACAGTAAGTTAAGGTCAACTGGTAGGTTAGAAGGGCAGGACGTTCTCCAAAGGTTTCAAAACGTTATGAAAACCGTTAATTGAAAGTTTCCTCCAAACCTAACAGTCTAAGCCAGAGGACCCAAAACAGAAAACGGGACAGTACGTCACTTTTGTGAACCGATTTTATTTAGAATTACGTCTCTTTTTAGCCTGAGTGCGCATACGAGCGAAAAGCGACGTAATTTGTAAGAGGACGGGTTGTGGTTCACTGTCTCCACCGACTAAGCTTCCTTGTTCCCACTGAAACAAGTCTTGTGTTCAGGACTGCCCCGCGCCCTTGGTGGCTACTCCAGGTGAACCGACTCTTGTCCACCAAGGTACCCCCCCCCCCCCAACATTACTTCTGGGGAGTAAAAATTGTATAGTAAGGAGGACACTACACAGAGGTCAGTAAGATCATAGCCTTCCATCCGGGAACAGAAAATGGGGTCGGGTGCGCTCAACAGATGGTGTTGACATATTGCTATTGTCTACTAGTTTTGAGTCTGCTTTATTACCTTTTTGTGGAGTGGTGGCATCTTTGCTGTTTTCAGCATGTCGGGATAACCAGTAACTAGGTTCCGACTCCAAATGACGTTTAGGGTCTATTATAGTGTTTTCTTTTAATTGTTGATGAATATAGTTTTCCATGAATTTGAACAGCGAGCGGTGTGTATGCTGTCTATGGCTACTTCAAAATCCAGAGTTTGGGCGACATCTGATACGTGTTTCGATGTTGGCATCACATTCATGAAGATTTTGTTTGGGATATCAATCATCAGGGCGTTCAGAGGATCACTGGAAACAGCCATTGTGTTTATTTTACACTTCCTACTGTATCTCTCACTATCAAATTGTAATTTTATTGCGCGGGTTTAGACTTGGCTATCCTGTAGTTTCCATATTATGAGAGTTCTCATTCGTCACCATTCCATGCAGTAAACGTTTAAAGCTATCGGCCATCCTAACACACTATATGCTTGACCGATTTTATGCGCTACGGGTATGTGTGTGTATTTTCTAGCACTGACATTGTGCGTTTCTTTGTATACAAAACACGACGTGAGCACAGAACGCTATTCCGTACAAGACAACACCTGTGGTTTATAGGGGTACCATCATTAGTGTCATCCCTCGGTGTGAAGGTCATCTTTATCCACCCTATAGTTTGGCAGTTTGTTGCTTCGTTTGCTTTATTGTGCCTGCTATACGTTAGGTCTTCTATCAGTAGTGTTCCTATATCTTACTTGGTCAATATTTTATGAAGCGATGTGTATATGAAACAGTGGCTAGTTCCTAAGGCCTACCGCTCCATATCTCTAGTATGAAACATTAAAGAGCCGAGACATCGACTAGCAACAAGATGTGTGGTGAAGATGGTTACAAGCCGCCCAGCACCACAACCCATAACGCAGCTACCACCCGCCAGCCCGTCCTCCAAACAAAGACCCAAAAGTGATTCCATGCACCCGCCAAACCCCCAGCTGTTTATGAATGAAAAAGGTGTACACACGACTCACAACTGCTGGCGTTCGAACATATCCGGAACAAGTGCTTCACTGACGAATTTTGTTCGAATCACAACGCTATAAATGCTTCACCCACGTACTACAAATACAAATAATCGCTAACAGAACCTAAACACCTGACCTAACCTATCCTATGCCTATATATACACAATATGCTAATATATTATAATATTAATTTATACTTGAGAAAATTCCCGTTTTGAATGAACAGCATGTTAAAATTTATGAATGCGTCTGTGGGGTTGACCGCTGAATGTAATGGACTTGAGTCGAGGACGGGTTGTTCAAACCACAACACTGTAAATGCTTCACCCACGTATCACAAATACAAATAATCGCCAACGGAACCTAAACACCTAACCCATGCCTATATATGCACAATATGTTATTATAATATTAATTTATATATGAGAAAATTCCTGTTTTGAATGTACAGCCTGCTTGATACCTGCTTGATGGGGTTCTGGGAGTTCTTCTACTCCCCAAGCCCGGCCCGAGGCCAGGCTCGACACGTGAGAGTTTGGTCCACCAGGCTGTTGCTTGGAGCGGCCCGCAGGCCCACATACCCACCACAGCCGGTTGGTCCGGCACTTCTCTTAGAAAACAGTCCAGTTTTCTCTTGAAGATGTCCACGGTTGTTCCGGCAATATTTCTTATAGTCGCTGGGAGGACGTTGAACAACCGCGGACCTCTGATGTTTATACAGTGTTCTCTGATTGTGCCTATGGCACCCCTGCTCTTCACTGGTTCTACTCTGCATTTTCTTCCATGTCGTTCACTCCAGTACGTTGTTATTCTACTGTGTAGATTAGGGACCTGGCCCTCCAGTATTTTCCATGTGTATATTATTTGGTATCTCTCTCGTCTCCTTTCTAGAGAGTACATTTGTATAGCTTTGAGACGATCCAAATAATGTAGGTGTTTTATCTCGTCTATGTGTGCCGTACATGTTCTCTGTATTCCCTCTATTTCAGCAATCTCTCCTGCTCTGAAAGGGGAAGTGAGTACTGAGCAGTACTCGAGACGGGACAACACAAGTGACTAGAAGAGTACAGCCATTGTGATGGGATCCCTGGATTTGAAAGTTCTCGTAATCCATCCTATCATTTTTCTGGCTGACGCAATATTTGCTTGGTTATGCTCCCTAAACGTTAGGTCGTCGGACATCATTATTCCCAAATCCTTGACATGCTGTTTTTCTACAATGGGAAGATTTGATTGTGTTTTGTACCCTGTATTATGTTTCAGGTCCTCATTTTTGCCGTACCTGAGTACCTGAAATTTATCACTGTTAAACATCATGTTATTTTCTGCTGTCCAATCGAAAACTTTGTTGACATCTGCTTGTAATTTTTGAATGTCTTCAGCAGAGGTAATTTTCATGCTGATTTTTGTGTCATCTGCGAAGGACGACACGAAGCTGTGACGTGTATTTTTGTCTATATCTGATATGAGAATATGGAACAGCAGTGGTGCAAGGACTGTACTTTGAGGTACGGAGCTTTTAACTGCGCTTGGACTCGATTTTATTTGATTGACTGTTATTCTTCCATGTTAACATTTATGAATGCGTCTGTGGGATCGACCGCTGGATGGAATGGACTTGAGTCGAGGACGGGTTGCACCCGCTAGCTCTCTCTCCCCACCACCACCATAACCATGCTAACTGTAACCAACCCAATGGCAAGGGAATTAAACTCTCACTATGTTGAATGAAATAAAACATCAGAGTCGAAGGAGATGGACAACCTGTTCACCTGAGAGGCGGGAGGTTAGATTATACACTCCTGGTGAGTGAACAGGTGCAGGATGTGCAAACACACACACACACACACACACACACACACACACACACACACACACACACACACACACACACACACACACACACACACACAGTGAGGCGTGAGGCCTCAGATTGGCGAGACGTCGCCAGTGGAGTCCCGCAGGGGTCAGTCCTTGGACCTATACTGTTTGTTATATGTAAATGATCTCCCAGAGGGTATAGAATCGTTCCTCTCATTGTTTGCTGATGATGCAAAAATTATGAGGATTGAAACAGAGGATGATAGTAGGAGGCTACAAGATGACCTAGATAGACTGAATGAGTGGTCCAACAAATGGCTGCTAAAGTTCAACCCGAGTAAATGTAAGGTAATGAAACTAGGCGGTGGAAACAGGAGGCCAGATACAGAATAGGAGATGAAGTCCTTCATGAAACGGACAGAGAAAGATCTAAAAGTTGATATCACACCAAACCTGTCTCCTGAAGCCCACATCAAAATAACATCTGCGGCGTATGCAAGGCTGGCTAACATCACAACTGCCTTCAGGAACCTGTGCAAGAAATCATTCAGAACCTTGTATACCACATATTTAAGACCAATCCTGGAGTATGCAGCCCCCAGCATGGAACCCGTACCATGTCGAGCACAAGACGAAGCTTAAAGTTCAGAGGTATGCCACTGGACTAGTCCTAGAACTAAGAGGCATGAGTTACGAGGACAGACTGTGTGAAATGCACCTCATGACACTGGAAGACAGAAGAGTAAGGGGAGAAACGATCACTATCTACAAAATTCTCAAGAGGAATTGACAAGGTAGATAAAGATAAACTGTGTAACACGGATGGTACGCGAACAAGGGGACACAGGTGGAAACTGAGTACCCAAATGAGCCACAGGAAAGTTAGAAAGAACTTTTTTCAGTGTCAGAGTAGTTAACAGATGGAATGCATTAGGCAGTGATGTGGTGGAGGCTGACTCCATACACAGTTTCAAATGTAGATATGATAAGAGCCCAGTAGGCTCATTAATCTGTACACCAGTTGATTGACAATTGAGAGGCGGGACCAAAGTGTCAGAGCTCAACCCTCGCAAGCACAGCTAGGTTAGTACACACACACACACACACACACACACACACACACACACACACACACACACACACACACACACACACACACACGGGTCTGAGAAAACATCAGTGTTCTAGAAAGGTCATTGGGCTTCCATTGCCATACGTAAAATGATGTACTCACCTAGTTGTGCTTGCGGGGGTTGAGCTCTGGCTCTTTGGTCCCGCCTCTCAACTGTTGTAAAGATTTTGGAGCCTACTGGGCTCTATCATATCTACATTTGAAACTGTGTATGGAGTCAGCCTCCACCACATCACTTCCTAGTGCATTCAGTTAACTACTCTGACACTGAAAAAAATCTTTCTAATGTCTCTGTGGCTCATTTGGGTACTAAGTCTCCCCCCTGCCGTGTCCCACAGTTCGTGTCACAATGGCAGGTGTTCGTGTCACCTGCCATTGTTCCGATGTGGTGTCACATGGCAGGCTTAAATTAAATTATTAAAACTGTGAATTCTGCGTAGCCTGAGGTTCAGTACTTTAAACTGCAGATTGTATGCAGGCAGTAAAGGTTCAGCCTATGTTTAGGAGCCAGAATATTTCACCTTCCTTGACAGGAGACGTTACCAGTAAATACTACTGAACATGAGTGCCCCATAATCATAAAGGAGCACTTCTCCATGGCCTAACATCTCATCTTCTGACATTTATTTTAATAAATTTGGTGGGTGATGTTACACTTGCTTCGTTGTGCACTAAACGTTGGGTCATCTGGCATTATTATTCCTGGAACTTGAACTTCTTACTTGACTTGACTGCGTTTTGTTTACTGTATCCGTTTAAAGTTCTTCCTTAAGTTCCGTACTAAGTATCTAGAATGTGTCACCATTACCATTGACCGTGTTCATATCTCATTACACTTCTTTTATTGTCTTCTCCCGTAGTAATTGTTATGCCATTTTGAGTATGATTAGCAAAATAGTTGTGGTTCATGATCTTGCCTTTATCTGCAGCAAGGCTCCTTAAATGCTCCTAAATTGATAGTACTTACAGCAACTATATGGTCAAACCTCTTAACAATTTCACGTTTGTGTTATAGAAGGAAATGCAGAATAGAGCCAGTGAAGATTAGAGGTACGATAGGCACAATCAGAGAACACTGTTTGAACTTCACAGGTTGTTCAATATTCTCCCAGCAAGTATAAAAAAATATTGCTGGGACAAAACTAGGTCTTCAAGAACAAACTGGACAGTTTTCTGCAAGAAGTACCAGACCAACAGGGTTGCTGCGGTGGATATGTGGGCCCGCGGACCGCTCCAAGCAACAGCCTGTTGGACCAAGTTATCACAAGTCATACTTGGCCCAAGGCCGGGCTTGGGGAGTAAAGATCCCCCAGAGCCGCCTCCAGGTACAGGAACCATAATAAGGTAAGAGATGAAAGATTATCAAAATAAGTCAATGACTCTGCAAGCTGGTAGAGGGCAGTTGCAGCCAAAGACCTCAGTCATTAAAGACGAAAAGGTGGTCAGCAAGATTTTGTAATAAATGATGGAAGTACCCACGGAGATTCGGGATGGAAATGACAGTTGAGCAGCGGAGTTGCAGAATAAGCAACGCCTTGACAACCCCTTGCCCACTACCGGCGACTGTGCCGATTTTAATACCTTAAAAATATTCTCTCTCTCCAAGATAACGGAAGTTTGAAGACTAGTATATGTCAAGCTCCTTTAACGATCTGCACACTCGAGACAAGTTTCAACTATACCTGGTACAATTGACCGGATAAACAATCCACTTAGTTTTCTTCCTACTGCAGGGAAAGAGGGCAGGGGTGCTGTACATGCTGCTATGGCGCTATTTTCAACCACAGGATAAGTGACGCTGCGCAATAAATTCGCCCTGCAGGGTAAAATTGAAAAATTGAGACGTGATGCACTATCAAGAGGAAATGAGGCACTGTACCTTCTTTAGGTCCCTGCGTGTCATGGTGGGATGATGGTGGTGGTTGTGGTGGTGGTTGTGGTGGCGGCAGAACACACGTATTGTCTAGGTGTGTGAGCCTGGACGCCACACTGCATCTCCAGAGCGTCACTCCTGACCCCTTCTGCTCCACCAGCAACAACACCCTCCAGAGTGCCACTATTCAGAGTTTATGCCACAATACACAGCTCTGGTCACTGACTAGGTGGTGGGATGAGGAAGGACCTTACACTTGTGCCTCTTCACGATGCCTATGGCTACTTAGCCCTCTTAGTACGGAGAGGCAACGGTGCCAACCACATGCAGCAATGTCACCATTCTGGTGTGAGGTGTCGAGGGTGTTGCAAAAGGTATAGAGGGTGTTGGAACAGGTGTTGGAGCATGTGTAGAGGTGTTGGAGCATGTGTAGAGGTGTTGGAGCATGTGTAGAGGTGTTGGAGCATGTGTAGAGGTGTTGAAGCAGGTATAGAATGTGTTGCAACAGGTGTGGAGGTTATGACAAGAGATGTAGAGTGTGTTGTAACAGGTATGGAGGGTATGGCAAGAGATGTAGAGTGTGTTGCAACAGGTGTGGAGGGTATGACAAGAGATGTAGCGGGTGTTGCAACAGGTGTGTGGGGTGGAGCCAGCGCTGCAGTACCTTGAGTGTGGGGAGGGACACACAGCTGGGGCCTTGGCGCCACCGCTAGCTAGCTCCCTCACCAAGCTTTCTCTTACACTTGTTCCTGTATCAACACTGCGCTTCCCCGCCCCTCACACACTCATACCAAACACTACCCTCAAGAATCGCACGGACTTGCCTACACAACACTGTACCTCTTAGGTCCACCAGCACACACAACCGCTAATACCAGCGTAATTCACAACATTTTCTGACAAGAGCTGGCCAATGACAGGCCAAGTATCATCACAGTCACTTATAACGTAAGTATAACGTATGTTTACGTTGTACACTGACATGTCTCCTCACTATGGTCTATTCAGTAGGATATGGTGAAAGCCAGACACGGGGGGCATGACCCAGACACTGATGGAGCATGGCAATAAGGGTCACAACTCCAGAGACTAGAGTAAACAGTTACATACGAGAGTTTAGGGAGAAGGAGGCAAGAGGGACTAACAGGGAGGCGGAGAGAAAAAGTTAGCTGCCTACTAGGAGGCAGCGCCGTCCTATACTGAGACTACCGCAGGAGGAGCGGGTCGACGAGTCCTAGGCTCCTCCCTCCCGAACATGGCAGCCAACCACTCCCTCCCTCCCCAAGCCCGGGGTCCTGCCACAGGCCTCACTCCCTCCCTCACCACAGTGGGCCTCCCCGACCACTCACTCACTGCCTACCTTACGCAACAGTGGTCACGCTCTCACACTCCACTACCTTGGCTGGGTAATCCGCAGCTCTCACTCGCCGCGTCAGGGAGGCTCTCACACCCCCCCCCCCCCACTCTCCCAGAGAGTTTAGGTAAATTAACGTAATTCGTGCACGCTAATGGTCGTACTGCCCCTCTCTTCGCAACAATAACTACTTAGTCCGACCAATGTTTATAACTATACTTCGCGGGCAGCGCCAAGCAACAGCCTTGTGGACCAAACTCTCACAAGTCAAGCCTGGCCCCGGGCCGGGCTTGGGGAGTAAAACAACTCCCAGAACCCCATCAAGCGGGTACACTCTAGGCACGACTCTCTACGTCATGACAGTCAATAAGCAGTCATCACTCTCGGGATCTGCTCTTCCTGTGTGCCATACTGCAGGCAATCATCATCATCATCCGCATTCTGCAACACGCGCATCCAAGAGTCAGTCATACCACAGCTGCCACACCTACGGCATCAGCTGCCACACCTACGGCATCACATCACAACAACTGCTCGGCCACAACACAGTTCACAGGCCCCGTCATCACAACACAACCAACCAGCTCGGCCACAACACAGTTCACAGACCCCGTCATCACAACACAACCAACCAGCTCGGCCACAACACAGTTCACAGACCCCGTCATCACAACACAACCAACCAGCTCGGCCACAACACAGTTCACAGACCCCGTCATCACAACACAACCAACCAGCTCGGCCACAACACAGTTCACAGACCCCGTCATCACAACACAACAACTGCTCGGCCACAACACAGTTCACAGACCCCGTCATCACAACACAACCAACCAGCTCGGCCACAACACAGTTCACAGGCCCCGTCATCACAACACAACCAACCAGCTCGGCCACAACACAGTTCACAGACCCCGTCATCACAACACAACCAACCAGCTCGGCCACAACACAGTTCACAGGCCCCGTCATCACAACACAACAACTGCTCGGCCACAACACAGCTCACAGACCCCGTCATCACAACACAACCAACCAGCTCGGCCACAACACAGTTCACAGACCCCGTCATCACAACACAACAACTGTTCGGCCACAACACAGTTCACAGACCCCGTCATCACAACACAACCAACCAGCTCGGCCACAACACAGCTCACTGACCCCGTCATCACAACACAACCAACCAGCTCGGCCACAACACAGTTCACAGACCCCGTCATCACAACACAACAACTGCTCGGCCACAACACAGTTCACAGACCCCGTCATCACAACACAACAACTGCTCGGCTACAACACAGTTCACAGGCCCCGTCATCACAACACAACAACTGTTCGGCCACAACACAGTTCACAGACCCCGTCATCACAATACAACAACAGCTCGGCCACAACACAGTTCACAGGCCCCGTCATCACAACACAACCAACCAGCTCGGCCACAACACAGTTCACAGGCCCCGTCATCACAACACAACAACTGCTCGGCCACAACACAGTTCACAGGCCCCGTCATCACAACACAACAACTGTTCGGCCACAACACAGTTCACAGACCCCGTCATCACAATACAACAACAGCTCGGCCACAACACAGTTCACAGGCCCCGTCATCACAACACAACAACAGCTCGGCCACAACACAGTTCACAGGCCCCGTCATCACAATACAACAACAGCTCGGCCACGACACAGTTCACAGACCCCGTCATCACAGCACAACCAACCAGCCGAGGGGCGCCAACTAACATGAAAGACCCGTGATCTTAAGGCAGCACATTACCTTTCCAGTATTCACTATTATAAGAACATAATAAAGGTGTTTGGACTGAAGAGGATGAAAGGAATGTGACCATCAGTTGAGCGTTGCTACATGGCGCTGGTGATCACATGGGGTGATCCCCTTTGCCAGGCTCAGGTCAACTGGCCCTTTAGTAAGGTTTACCTAAGGTATACCTCACTAAACGGTGCCGATACATCTTCGTAACCTGACAGCTAAAGTTTACCTGATTATCAAGTATACAGTTGAATGTGCAGTAGCCATAGGCACTAAAAAACTCGTTGATGAGGCGCCTTATGGAGCAAGTTGTTGACCTCCCTGTAGAGTGAGCACACATTTTCAAGGGATGCCGTCAGTGTATTAATTGAAAATGTCTTGAATCAACAAAGTGCTGGGATTACTTTCTTGGTATGTTTCCCGTGTGGATACTTAGGTACACATACATGCAACATCTCTCTCACCATATTTGACATACTTGTAAATGCAGACGAGGAGTCACAATAACGTGGCTGAAGTATGTTGACCAGACCACACACAAAAAAGTGAAGGGACAACGACGTTTCGGTCCGTCCTGGACCATTCTCGAGTTGTCCTGGACCACTCTTATAATCGACTTGAGAATGGTCCGGGACGGACCATTCGGGGTGGACCGAAAGGTCGTCGTCCCTTCACTTTCTAGTGTGTGGTCTGGTCAACATACTTGTAAATGATAACATGAAAACATGTGGGCAGCCAGCAACCGACAGTTGGGTCTTCTCAACTGTCACCACCATTTATAACAAAAAATATATTTTAATTATAAACTCACATTTTAACTCAACAGAGAAGGACTGGATGTTATTTTACTTCGCGTCCAGGAAATATGAAATAGGAAACTTGCCAGTACAGATAACGGCGTTTTCGTCAGTGACTTGAGGAGGAACGTGAACAAAATAATGACTGCATTAATGATGATGACAGACCAGTTAAGTCTTAACGACAACTTCAGTACTTTATATAGTGTTGGATGGTAGCTGGAGAGCAAAGTAGTTGACTGGCCTCAAACAACTGGATGATCAGTACCAGAACTGGAAGGTAACCACACACGTTATTATGACCAGTTTAGGTTTGTGAAGTCCATTTATTATGAACCCCATGCCCCTCCTGTGGGGGGTAGCGGAGAAGGTTAAGAGGCACATAATGGGCTTAACAACTGCGCCCAAAAAATTCATTTAACTTAGGAAGTTACAGACTTCATAAGCTAGTTACACAGTTTAATGTATATTGCTTTATCCACATTGGGTTCGAGAAGGCCCGCAAGTACAGTCTCTAAGCTGCGCAAGTTATACATGTAGTGAGCTTATGTTATATCTGATATGTTTATCCTGCCGACTCTAAGCCGAGCAGCAGTAACATCTAGGAGTCTGCTGATCTTACTGGGTGATCCATAGCATGACCAGTCACCAAGTCTGCTGGCACCTTGCACCAAAGGTTTGTTCCCGTGTTCGAGTGGTAGGAGGTGAGAGAGCACAAGTGATTAGAATATTATGAGCGTTGTGATGGGATCCCTGAATTGGAATGTTCTCATAATCCATCCTCTCAGTGTTCTACCTGACGCTACATTTGCTTGGTTATGCTCTCTAAATGTTAAATCGTCAGATCGTTATTCCCAGATCCTTTACATGTTGCTTTCCTGCTATAAGTACATCTTAGTGTCTTGCACCTCCCCTATTTCCTTCAAGGTCTCCCTTAATTGTGCCCATAAATTGTACCAGGAATTTATCACTGTTAAAATCGTGTTATTTTCCACTGCCCCCTGTCAAGAGGGTCGAGATTCACTGTAGCTATTGGCACTTCTAACTCCCTGCACGGAAATCTCCAATGTTTTCAAACAAATTGTCAAGGACACGCAGGCAGAACCAGAATTGGAGCTACATCTCAGCGCGCCGGAATATGGATTGGCGTCGGGACCGGATGCGACGTTGGCGTCGGGGCCGAATGCGAGGTTGGCGTCGGGGCCGGATGCAAGGTTGGCGTCGGGGCCGGATGCGAGGTTGGCGTCGGGGCCGGATGCGAGGTAGGCGTCCGGGCCGGATGCGAGGTTGGCGTCCGGGCCGGATGCGAGGTTGGCGTCCGGGCCGGATGCGAGGTTGGCGTCCGGGCCGGATGCGAGGTTGGCGTCCGGGCCGGATGCGACGTCGGCGTCGGGGCCGGATGCGACGTCGGCGTCGGGGCCGGATGCGACGTTGGCGTCGGGGCCGGATGCGAGGTTGGCGTCGGGGCGGATGCGAGGTTGGCGTCCGGGCCGGATGCGAGGTTGGCGTCCAGGCCGGATGCGACGTCGGCGTCGGGGCCGGATGCGACGTTGGCGTCGCGACCGGATGGAAATGTTGCTGCCGCGGCCGGATGCGACGCTGGGGTCGGGCGCGGTATCGCCGCCTGAACCGGGCACGATATTGGCGCCAGGGTTTTTGAAACAAACGAAACAAGGAGCCAAAATCTGCCGATATTATAATGGGGTAGCTGTAAGCATGGGATATCGGGGAGAACAAATGGACTATGTACATATGATCATCCCAGAAACTGAAGGACCCTTCTTAGTACAGGTAAATGTACCCAAAGCTGTGATCTCTTTCACCCAGAACTGTGCAAGAACTCTTTAAATAAGAATGAATGTTTCAACACACAATGTCCAGCTTTTCATATAAAAGGCACCAAGCGTCAAGACTGACAAACCACCTCGATGAAAGCAGCCACAACACTATTTACAAGGGTGATTTTTTAGCAAGAGGAGGAGGAGAAGAATGGCTAAAAATGTTCAGACTCTACCACCAACTCGGTCAAATGCTGGAGAGGACGCAAACACAGTGGCCTCCTTACCAGAGCCTCAGATATTAACACCAAGTAAAGCATCAAGCACTTCCACAAACATAACATCATTTTTATTTGACAACATTCAGGGTATAAAAACACGCAAATGTAACAAAGTGCACTTTATAGATGGCCTCTTACATGAGGCAAATGTAGTGTTTGCAGCCCTTACGGAAACTCATACCAAAGACTACCATGATGGTGAAATATGGATTTCGGAGTACAATCTTTTCAGATATGACAGGAAACACCGGCTACAGGGTAGGGTCAGCCTCTACATCAAGGACACACTCATCTGTACTGAGCTGCTAAACACCACAAACGATATAGTTTTTTTTTTAGTATTATTTTCTACCACAGACGTGGCCACACATTTACAATGCTAACGAGCATATATACATTTTCTTCTGTCCTCCATGGACAGGGTTAGAGATGTGTTAAACATATAGTTCAGGGGTTTATTGAACAATCAACCACAGGTGATTTGGTGCTTTTAAACTGCTAAGCTAACCTACATACGTAAAGACATAGATACACAGATTTACGTATGCCCTACATAAAGTGTTCGATGTGTCTTTTACATAGTGTCATTAATGTGCATTTACAAAGGTGAAATGTAATTCTGATCAGCTTCCATATATACTTTATACATATACATATACACACACACACACATATACGTACATATAAATATATACATACATATATACACACACATGCATTCACATACATGTGTCTCTTTTACTCTGACAGGGTGAGATAGCTGATAGAGAAACTAGTGTGCAATTAAGCACTTAATCACTGAAGGTGATTAAGGTGCTTTTACAAGCTCAGGTTATATAGTTACATCACATACATTCATTGTATAATTGATACATTACATGGTTAATCTTGGGTACAAGTCCAATATATCATCAAGTGTTCCAGTACTCATATAGTAATTACACAGTTCAGCATACCTTAGCCCAGGAGGGCGAAAGTCAGTCAGTTTGGGACATTCTACAATATAATGTTCAAGAGAGTGCCTGTTTTCTCTTTCACAAAGTTGACACATTGTGTACTCGACATTTGGGTTTTGAGAAAGCTGCCAGATACGTCTATATCCCAGGCGTATTCTGGCCACTATAACATCACATTGCCGGGTTCTTGTTCTATTAGTCCCATATGTGAATGTCTCCTCACGATATCTATCATAATATTTAATGCTACAACTTTCCGGTCTTTGTGAATTTGTTAGGTCTGTGAGATCTTCATTAGATATTTGTTTAAGTATTCTCTTTGTCACTGCTAATGAAACACCCATATCAATTTCTACCACTGGTTTTCTACAGGCTGTCTTTGCAAGCATATCAACAGTGTCATGCCTTGAGATGCCAACATGTGATGGTATCCATAGGAATTCAATTTCAAATCTGTTTTCTTTAGCAGCTAAAACATTCATTCGAATATCACTGACTATTTTCTGGGTGTCACTACTATGTGCGTTCATTGCCAGGAGTGCACTCTGCGAGTCACAGTATATAAGTCCACTGCCTTTGTCTTTTAAAAATTCAGTGGCAAGGTATATGCCTGCAAGTTCGGTTTGAGTTGTACTTGCCCAGTCATTGACGCGCTTCATTGCTGTATGTACGAGAGAAGATTGTTCAAATATATTACATGCACATCCGGTACATCGTCCACCTTCTTCTACAGAGCCGTCGGTATAGCACTGATACACATCGTTACCCATACTCTGAGTACTTTCAGTGATGCTTTTCAGTGTTAACTGTTTTAATAATGTAGAGTGCACACTATCTTTCTTGGGCGCATTTACAAAATCAACTGATAGTTCCCAGTTATCCCATGGAGTAATTGGTTGATTAATCATTAATTGAGTTGGGTACATATTTAATAATTTGATGGAGTTGGCTACCTTGTAGAACCAAAATACATAATCAGATTTCGTTCTTCTTCTATAGACCTCAGGTGAGTGCAGCATATTAGAAAGTTTAGCTTGAAACTTCATGTGTTGCCGAGATTTACTCAATGCCTTCACAACGAAAACTGTGCTAATAGACAAAATTCTCTCACTAATGGAAGGTAACTTTAACTCTGCTCTCATATTAACTATTCTCGTGGACTTTGGAGCCCCAAGGTTGAGACGCATAGCTTTATTTTGCAAGGTTTCAAGAGATTTCAGCTCTTTGTCAGTATACAGTGTGCGATGTAGAGCATTGTAGTCAATCACAGAGCGTATAAATGATACATAAAACATTCTAGCAAGTCTCACGTTAATTCCATGATTGACACCAACAAGGACCCGCAAGGGCTTTAATCTCTCAAACAGTCTCCTATTGAGAGAAGAAAGGTACCCAGGGAGAGAGACAATAATTTTCACATGCAAATAGTAGAGGGGCTGGTCCCAAACCTGCACACATAAATAACATCACATGAGACCAGAAGGCATGGCAGGATGTGCAGAATACCCCCATTGAAAAGCAGAGGTGCAACAGTTGCTCTGAGAGAGAACTCTATCAACATCAGAGGCCCGAGACTGTTCAACACGCTTCCACTACACATAAGGAACATAACTGGCAGACCCCTCACAGTGTTCAAGAGAGAACTGGATAAGCACCTCCAAAGGATACCTGATCAACCAGGCTGTGATTCATACGTTAGGTTGCGATCAGCCGCGTCCGAACAGCTTGGTTGACCAGTCCAGCAACCAGGAGGCCTGGTCGACGACCGGGCCGCGGGGTCGCTAAGCCTCGAAATCACCTCAAGGTAACCTCAAGGTAAGGTAGCTCTGGAGGAGTGTCAAGGCGGGCAAGCAAGACGGTCCTGGAGGAGCGTGTCAAGGCGGCCAAGCCACCAGAAAGACCATGTATGGGGTCAAACACTGAGAGCAGCACCTCAACTGCCTGCCACAAGCAACTGAGGCAGGACCAAAGACTAATGAGGAGGCTGTACGAGCCATGCTGAACAAGGATGGCAGAGGCAGTGCGTACCTACTGTATACATATGCCAGTCTAAGGCAAGAAGGGTTGTGTAAAGTTGGGTAAATGCACAATGGCTGCGTTGTAATGGCGCAGCTTTGGGTGTGTACTCGCCTAGTTGCAGGGGTTGAGCTTCGGCTCTTTGGTCCCGCCTTTCAACCATCAATCAACTGGTTTACTAGTTCCTGAGCCTAATGCGCTTTATCATATTTGTATTTGAATGTGTATATGGAGTCAGCCTCCACCAAATCACTTTCTAATGCATCCACTTGTTAACTACTCTGACACTGAAAATATTCTGTCTAATATGTGTGTGGTTCATGAGTACTAACTTTTCATCTGTGTGCCCTTGATCGTGTTCCACCCACGCTAAATATTATGTCTTTATCTATCCTCGCCTTTCCTCTCAGATTTGTGTAGGTGATTATCGCATGTGCGTGCGTGTACTCCCCTAGTTGTGCTTGCGGGGGTTGAGCTCTGGCTCTTTGGTCCCGCCTCTCAACCGTCAATCAACAGGTGTTCAGGTTCCTGAGCCTATTGGGCTCTTATCATATCTACACTTGAAACTGTGTATGGAGTCAGCCTCCACCACATCACTGCCTAATGCATTCCATATTGTGTGTACGTGCGTGCATGCATGCATGCATGCGTGCGTGCGTGTGCGCGTGCGTGCGTGCGGGGGGGGGGGGTTGGGGGGGTTGAAAGTGCTCACATATGTTATTTATTCCTTTCATACACTGAAGCTGTGATCTTAACACACTAACCTAGTCGTTTTACTCTTAAATAATTATGCTAAAACAGTACAATTACTGCAGTAAGCTCTTGAAAATCACATTGCAAACAGTTCACTAAGATTTTAATGTCAACTACCCCAATCTAAAGCATCATGATGTACAGTAGCAGTCTTAACTTGTTTTTCACAGTTCCAACCGTGGAGGGCTGTGTTAGTGAGCAGCATCACTCATGGTGGGAGTGACTCGCATGTACAACACCTCCAATTGCAAGACAGTCCGCTGGGTTGTTCATCTTCTCGCCTGAATCTAGACTAAATTGAGAATTAATTAACTGTCGCAAGTCAAGAGTGTGACAAACAAGGGATTAATATCGCACAACTTTCAAGTTTACGTTATCATGCGGGTGTTAAGTGGGGGGGGGGGGAGAGGGGAGGGGGAGCTTTTTACAGACTATATTTGACAAAAAGTGTTTTGCTAAGTCAATGTGGGGAGAGGGGCGTTATAGTGCACATGTTGTTAATGTGACTTGTATGACCACTAACTCTCAGGTGATGGTCAGGTAACTGTCCAGATGACGGTCCTCACTAATGGTGCAGTCTTCTCTCCTCACCTCTTGTTTCCATCTCTAATCACATCCAACACTTGTATTCAAGACGAATGCTTGTAATTACTGAATCTCTCCCCTTCTGCCTCCTCCTCTTCGTTCGTAATCATTACGGTGGTTGGCTGAGCCTGTCAACCGACTGAAGCTCATGGTTGCTATTTGTAAAGTATCCACCACTGCCACCTGGGCCGGCACTAGCCAAGCATTTACCCGTCTCCTCACCACACATGTTCATCTTTCTTGCTGAGAAGAAAGGCGTCTTACTCCCTCACTTCCTGGCGCCTTACTGCGTGTCTTGAGAACAGTGCGAGGTCGGTCTCGCCCCCAACTTTGTTATTACTTAAAGACAACCTCGTGCCACTTCCGCGTTCATAAACTGATTAATAAATAAAACTAAGCTGTTATGGTTGGCAAACGACGTAAAAGTCTCTAAGTGGCCACTTAAATATTTGATGAATCATGACTTTGAACAAAATTTTCAGTGGTATGTTATTTTCAGCGGTGTGTTATTTAAATCGGTTGTTATATAGTGGTCTTCATACATGTCAAGTGTAGTACATTTATCAAGTGACGTTGTTTTATAAGGTGGAACACAGGCAGCCTAGAGAACCTGGGTGGGAATTAGGTGGTATTTTGAGTCCTTCCCGAGACTCAACTATGGCGGTGGTAGGCCGTGTGGCAGTACAACCCGTCCTCGCAAATTCGTATAGTCAATATTGACTTATTAAATACGTGCATAGGTGACATACTGAACATAATAGTTTACCTTGAAAAGCTTCATAGAAAACACCGACCTTACCTAACCTTGTTAGTATGTTAAGATAAGCATCTTATAGCTTCGTAATTACAATTGTTACTTAACCTATTATAGGTATAGGTTACGTAATAATTGTAATTACGAAGCTATAAGATGCTTATCTTAACATACTAACAAGGTTAGGTAAGGTCGGTGTTTTCTATGAAGCTTTTCAAGGTAAACTATTATGTTTAGTATATCACCTATGCACGTATTTAATAAGTCAATATTGACTATACGAATTTGCGAGGACAGGTTGGGCAGTAAGTGTATCAGAGGTAATACTGTAGTGAAGACGTCCTGGGGCCTGACTGACCGCAACCTGGAGGGGCCTGACAGCTGAGTGGACAGCGCTTCGCATTCGTAGTCCTGAGGTTCCGGGTTCGATCCCCAGTGGAGGCGGAGACAAACGGGCAGAGTTTCTTTCACCTTGATGTCCCTGTTCACCTAGCAGTAAATAGGTATCTGGGAATTAGACAGCTACTACACGCGTGGGGTGCTACTCCTGGGGGTGTGTAGCAAAGAGAAGGCCTGGTCGAGGACAGGGCCGCGCGGACGTTAAGCCCCGAAATCATCTCAAGATAACATAACCCAAGTTGGAGAGGGTGGGAGTTATGAGGAGAAAGCGCCAAGCCATTAGACTATATAGCACTTGGAAGGTGTCAGTATAAGGATTTGGGATGGGACGGGGGGATGGATTGGTGCTCAACCACTGGGACGGTCGGAGATTGAACGGCGACCTGCATGAAGCGAGATCTTCCCTCTACCCAAGTTGGGAGGGTATCAGTACCCTGCCTTGTTACACTGCCCTCCACACCTCCAGTCCTCGGCTTCCTCATACACACTAACTCCTCACAACCTGTCCTCACACATAATGCACATGAATATAGACGCTTTCGGCCCCAGCATCAAAACCTTGGTTGGTACGCTTCTCGTTAGGCAAAACCACAACAAATTTGAGTTTTAGACACTCGCGAGAATGGGCAGAATTCTTGCCTTTTGCTACGACCAGTTGTATTAGTTGTGAGACCAAGGAACATCGCGGGTTCTCTATGGAAGGTGATGGGTTTCAAAAACCTCCCCAACTGCTTCTCTCACCGCATTTTCTGGGGCAGGGATAGAAGGCGGTGTTTTAGTGTGACGTAGGTTCTCCAGGGGGCCTGACGGTCCCAGGCGGCTCACGTAGCGCCCCCGTTATACACCAGTGCCCGGGGCCTCTGTTGAGCCCTGCCTGCCACTACCATCTATTACTAAAAATACCTCGCTCACAATTTATTCTTCACTTGACCCGCCTTGCCGCCTCACCCACATGGGCAATCTGTATGTATTACACTTGCCCTCCTCCTCACCACTCCCCTTGCCATACGGGCACCGCATGGCAAGGGGGAAGACGAAGTGACGAAGAACAACACGGGGAACAACTTCTTCCCCGTGACGAAGTGGAAACACACTCGCCTGGTGTTTCCCCAGCGCTTTGGTCTGGGCTCGTATCCTAGCTGGGGAGGATTGACTGGGCGCCAATCCTTAACTGTAGCCACTGTTCACCCAACAGTAAAATGGGTACCTGGTTGTTAAACGATTTGGCGGGTCGTATTCCAAGGAAAATTATGATTAATGACTTGCCTGAAACGCTATGCGTACTAGTGGCTGTACACGAATGTAAGAATTGTAAATCTAAATAATAAATAAATAACAAATAAATAAAACGGGAACCCTGAGCCTTCTCACCCCTCTCCGCGTCCTACTTCCCTTCCATAAGTGCACTCCGAGCTTCCCTCCCATAAGTGCACTCCGAGCCTTCCCTCCCATAAGTGCACTCCGAGCCTTCCCTCCCATAAGCGCACTCTGAGCCTCCCCTTCCATAAGGGCATCCTGTGCCCTCCCATCCCCTCCATGCTCCAAATACAGATCGAGACGCCTTTGGAAGCTGTCTGAAGCTAGGCACAGATATAATGAAATAATCAATGCTGGAGTCAGAGTTTATCTTCTATGAATTCCTTCCCATATTGGTCTCGTATGCATGATAGAACTGATGAGTTAACCAAGACATTTGTTAAAGTCCAATAAGGTTAGCAGACTTCTAGACGTTACCACTGCTAGGCTCGGCTACGACTACCTCTGGCAGTTTGCACCACCTGCTCATGTAGACGTCACTAAAGGTAAACTCTGTCACCACAACTATTCCCTTACTTTGCGTCCTGATATAATTAAATGTGAAAAAATCGCTGAATTCAGCGATAACTCCATCAATGGTGTCCAAAAATGTGGAAGTACTTCATTCATAGTGATGTACTGCCGGGAATCTTAGCAAGCATGCAAAGTTTGCTGAGTGCAGGTAATGCTGTAACGCTGCCGCCCAGTTGGGTGGGTGTGTAGCAGGATTGGTGTTAACTGCTTGTATACACACTTGTGGGCCTCTTCTTGAACCATTTGTGATACAACAACAAAAACTATAGATATTCGTGTATGTATATGTTAATAAAATCCGTGTAAAAAGCTTGTGACATAATCAAAATTGTGACATGGTTAGGTAAATGAAGTGTGGGAGTTCACTTCCCAAACCCTTCCAGTGTGTCTGGAACCCTGTCCACCACAGCCCGCGGGATGGGTATAGGGTGCATAATAAGTGACCACACTCAACTGAACCTTGGAAGGCTGCCACCTGCCGCTGACTGTATATGCTTACCCTCTCACATTACCACCTATTACTCCTAACATTTGTCTCCAGTCTTAGTCCGCCGGGTAAATATTATCACTTACCTTCTTCCTTACCTGTTCCACCACTTTTGTTTAACAACCCTCCTTGGTTAAACATATATCACACCTTTAGAAATCCATTTAGGACCACCACGTTGTTACATAATATACCTGCTTGATGGGGTTCTGGGAGTTCTTCTACTCCCCAAGCCCGGCCCGAGGCCAGGCTCGACTTGTGAGAGTTTGGTCCACCAGGCAGTTGCTTGGAGCGGCCCGCAGGCCCACATACCCACCACAGCCCGGCTGATCCGGAACTTCTCTTAGAAAACAGCCCAGTTTTGCCGGTTGTTCCGGCAATATTTCTTATAGTCGCTGGGAGGACGTTGAACAACCGCGGACCTCTGATGTTTATACAGTGCTCTCGGATTGTGCCTATGGCACCTCTACTCTTCACTGGTTCAATCTTGCATTTTCTTCCATATCGTTCACTCAAGTACGTTGTTATTTTACTGTGTATATTTGGGACCTGGCCCTCCAGTATTTTCCATGTGTATATTATTTGATATCTCTCTCGTCTCTTTTCTAGAGAGTACATTTGTAGAGCTTTGAGACGATCCCAATAATTTAGGTGCTTTATCTCGTCTATG
Organism: Procambarus virginalis; assembly: GCA_020271785.1. NCBI lineage: Eukaryota > Metazoa > Arthropoda > Malacostraca > Decapoda > Cambaridae > Procambarus > Procambarus virginalis. The sequence goes on along the minus strand of WNGS01166011.1, from coordinate 366,771 downwards.
TGTGCCGTATATGTTCTCTGTATTCCCTCTATTTCAGCAATCTCTCCTGCTCTGAAGGGGGAAGTGAGTACTGAGAAGTACTCAAAACGGGACAACACCAGTGACTTGAAGAGTACAGCCATTGTGACGGGATCCCTGGATTTGAAAGTTCTCGTAATCCATCCTATCATTTTTCTGGCTGACGCAATATTTGCTTGGTTATGCTCCCTAAACGTTAGATCGCCGGACATCATTATTCCCAAATCCTTGACATGCTGTTTTTCTACTATGGGAAGATTCGATTGTGCTTTATACCCTGTATTATTTTTCAGATCCTCATTTTTGCCGTACCTGAGTACCTGAAATTTATCACTGTTAAACATCATGCTATTTTCTGCTGCCCAATCGAA
>WNGS01166011.1:306435-324655 GCA_020271785.1 Procambarus virginalis | reverse complement strand
TTTGGAATGTGACTCTTGGACCTGCATGTATATCTTTTTAATGTCTAAAGGGACACATATATTGTTGTGACAACAGTCAGTTGATGGTGACGGCTACTCCTGCTGATGGGGTGAAGTAAGGTGTTTTGAAGCAGGGGTACACAGGCCAGCCAGAGGGTTCAGGGTAGACGATGATGCCTCTACCGAGGAAGGCGCCGCTGAACCAAAAGTTCCATCAGTAATGACGTGATGGTCGCCCAGGGTCAGCGCAGCCAGGTCCACCACAGGGTCTTTTCCTCCTGTAAATTACACAGAAGTCACTTAAGTGATCATTAACCTTAGATGGTTACAGTTAATGTCTTATCTCATATGGCGAATCAGCCCGTCCTCAGACCAAATCCATTCCATCCAGCGGTCGACCCCAAAGACGCATTCATCAATTTTAACATTTCTGTTCATTCAAAACAGAACTTTCTAATATATTAAAAAAAATATATATATATTAGCATATTGTGCATATTTAGGCACTGGTTAGGTTAGGTTAGGTGTTTGAATTCTGTTGGCGATTATTTGTATTTGTAGTACGTGGGTGAAACATTTACAGCGTTATAATTCGACAACCTGTCGAATTTCGGTGAAAGTTGAAGCATTTCAACCCATCTTCGACTCAAGTCATTACATCCAGCGGTCGACCCCACAGACGCATTCATAAATTGTAACATGCTCTTCATTCAAAATGGGAACTTTCTCAAATATAAATTAGTATTTTATATATTAGCATATTGTGCATATATAGGAAATATCAAATTTATCCTAGAACATAACAACACACAATAAATTTCCTGGACACCACGATGTACGTGGACGAGACAACCCGACACCTGAACACGAAGGCGTATTACAAACCTACGAACCTTCACACGTACTTGAAGTTCGATTCATGCCATCCGCTAGCCCTAAAGAAATCATTCTCGCTAGGATTACGCCTTAAAAGAATAAACAGCAAGGACGAAACCCTCTACCCCAGCTAGACGACCTATGGAGATGTTTTAGGCATAGAGGTTACCCTGAGGAAACGCTGAACCATGCCCAAGAGAAATTACGCGGAATGACCAGAGAACAACTTCTTAGGCCCCTGGCACCACGGTTGGAGGATAGAGATGGATCTCCCTACCCTGTTCTTTCCTGGTTTTGCAGGGAAACTAAAACAGAACTCTCAGAAGTACGGGACTGGATGAGGGAGACATACAGTGACCACCCCTCTTGGGAGAACTTCCCGCAAAATCCACCAATGATTGCGTGGAGGCGAGGTAAGTCCATCAAGGATCACCTTGTCCGAGCAGGATTACAACCCGGCAACCATGACCCGACAAGGGAGTAGGATATCCATGCCGAGGGAACCCGTCAAACCCCACCAGCGCAGACCTAACCTGACACAGGAGCCTGCACAACACAGCAAGGTAACTGAAGTATGTGGAGTGGTTAGGAGGGGCCTACATGCAAATAATCAGACAAGATAACCCACGCCTACACTTGTCCTGTTCATCAGACAAGATAACCCACGCTTACAGTTGTCCTGTCACCAGACAATAACCCACGCTTACAGTTGTCCTGGTCACCAGACAAGATAACCCACGCTTACAGTTGTCCTGGTCACCAACAAGATAACCACGCTTACAGTTGTCCTGGTCACCTGAGAAGATAACAACTCCAGCACTTGTCCTGGTCACCAGACAAAATAACCCACGCCTACACTTGTCTTGTTCATCAGACAAGATAACCCACGGCTACTGTTGTCCTGGTCACCAGGCAAGATAACCCGCTCCAACATTTGTCCTGGTCACCAGACATAACCCACGCCTACACTTGTCCTGGTCACCAGACAAAATAACCCACGCCTACAGTTGTCCTGGTCATCCAAACGATAACCCGCGCCTACACTTGTCCGGTCACCAGACAAGATAACCCACGCCTACCTTGTCCTGGTCGTCAGACAAGATACCCACGCCTACAGTTCCCTGGTCATCAGAAACGATAACCCACGCCTACACTTGTCCTGGTCGTCAGACAAGATAACCCACGCCTACAGTTGTCCTGGTCATCAGAAACGATAACCCACGCTTACACTTGTCCTTGGTCGTCAGACAAGGTAACTCACACCTACAGTTGTCCTGGTCATCAGAAACGATAACCCACGCCTACACTTATCCTGGTCACCAGACAAGGAATGTCATCTTGGTCACCAGTTAAACAGGCCTACTGCAGCAGTGGCCATGACAGCATTACTATCACTAATCATCACCATCACCACTAACCTATATCACCATCACTAAGCACCTCCACCACCACTACTAACCACCATGACATATACCACACCACCACCACTACTAATCACAATGACTAAGTACCAGCATCAACACAACTAACCACCATCACCATCACCATCATTAAGTACCACCCCAACACACTAACCACCATGACAATCACATAGTACCACCACCATCAATTAGTACCATCACCATCACGACTTACCACCATCACCATCAAAATGCTCCACCAGCACAATACCTAACCACTATCACCATCACTAACCAGAACCACCACAGTGCTCACCACCACCATCACTAACCACTATCACTATCACAACCACCAACCCACCACTACCACTAATCACTTTCATCACCACCACCACTTTCACCATCACTATCTATAAGTATCACCCCCATCACCACTAACCACCGCCAACACAACAATACTCACCATCACCACTACAATATTCACCACCACACACCACAACCCTTACCACCATCACTACTAACCCCCATCTCCATCACAACACTCATTACTACCACCACTAACCACTATCACCACCACCAAGTCTAACAACCATCACCACCACAATACTCTCACCACCACCACCACAACTCACCCACCACCACCACACCAACTCTAACAACCATCACCACCACAATAATCTCACCACCACCCACCACAAAACTCACCACCCACCACCACCAACTCTAACAACCGTCACCACCACCATAATCTCAACCACCACTACCACCAAACTCACCACCACCACCACCAACTCTAACAACCGTCACCACCACATAACTCAATCAACCACCACCACCACAAAACCACCCCACCACCACCAACTCTACCCATCACCACCACAATACTCACAACCACCACCACCACAAAACTCACTATCACTACACAAAACACACCACCACCACATTGCTAACCACTGTATTTACCAAATACTCACCAGCACCACAATACTCACCACCACCACAGTATTCACCACTATCACCACCACAATAATCTCAACCACCACCACCACAAAACTCCCACCATCACCACAACTCTAACAACCGTCCCCACCACAATATCTCAACCACACTACCACAAAACTCACCACCACCACAAAACTCACCACCACCACCACCAACTCTAACACCATCACCACCACAATACTCCAACCACCACCACCACAAAACTCACTACTATCACTACCACAAAACTCACCACCACCACATTGCTAACCACTATATTTACCACAATACTCACCAGCACCACAAATACTCACTGCCACCACAGTATTCACCACTATCACCACCACAATACTCACCGTCATCACAACAACACTCACCACCATCACTACTTACTACGATCTCCACCACAATATCACACCACTAACCACTGCTTGATGGGGGTACTGGGTGTTCTTCTACTTCCCAAGCCCGGCCAGAGCAAAGGCTTGACTTGTGAGTTTGGTCCACCAGGCTGTTGCTTGGAGCGACCCACAGGCCCACATACCCACCACAGCCCAGTTGGTCCGGCACTCCTTGAAGAAAACTATCTAGTTTACTGTTGAAGATGTCCACGGTTGTTCCGACAATATTTCTTATGCTCGCTGGGAGGATGTTGAACAACCGCGGACCTGTGATGTTTATACATTCTCTGATTGTGCCCATGGCATCCCTGCTCCTCACTGGTTCTATTCTGCATTTTCTTCCATATCGTTCACTCCAGTACGTTGTTATTTTACTGAATAGATTTGGGACCTGGCCTTCCAGTATTTTCCATGTGTATCTTATTTGATATTTCTCTCGTCTTCTTTCTAGTGAGTACATTTGGAAAGCTTTGAGACGATCCTAATAATTTAAGTGCTTTATCGCGTCTATAAATGCCGTATATGTTCTCTGCATTCCCTCTATTGCTGCAAGCTCTTCTGCTCTGAAGAGGTCAGTGAGCACAGAGCAGTACTACAGCCGGGATAGCACAAGTGATTTGAAGAGTACAATAATTGGGAAGGGATCTCTGGATTTGAAAGTTCTCTTAATCCATCCTGTCATTTTTATTGCTGACGCTATGTTTACATGGTTATACTCACTAAACGTTAGGTCGTCAGACATCATTATTCCATCATTATATTATCATTATACATCATTATAAGTCGTTTACATGCTGTTTTCCTGCTATGGGCAGATTTGATTGTGTTTTGTACCCTATATTAAGTTTAAGGTCCTCATTTTTACCGTACTTGAGTACCTGGAATTTTACACTGTTAAACATCATGTTATTTTCTGCTGTCCAATCGAAAACTTTAATAATATCTGCTTGTAGTTTTTCAATGTTTTCAACAGAAGTAATTTTCATGCTGATTTTTGTGTCATCTGCAAAGGATGATACGAAGCTGTGACTTGTATTTGAGTCTATATATGATATAGACTCAAACACAAAGTCTCAGGCGGTCATATAGATATGACCGCACGAGAAACGTCTGAGAAGCAGCCTGGTGGCGAAACTTGACCACAGCACAGTTGCCCTGAAGCAGCTGGACGCCCACTAAGTCCGACAACTGCACATGGAACACATCCACCAGGGCGACACCAACCAACAGATGGTCCACCGGCACCGTAAATGCCAGACCAGCCGACGATATCCTCTTCACTGGAGGCCGAGAAGTCCCCATGGCAAATCTAAACGCCACCCTGTCAGGGGCAAACCACCACAAGGCAGGGCAACCAGCAATCGTCCAATGTAAACACTAGCCAGGAGCGAAGAGACCTCAGGAGCGTCGGACCCAGCCGGTGGTTGCTACCCAACTCCAATTCCTTCTTTGTATGGAGAGTCGTGTCTGTTTAAGCATTTCCGTTATTTTTTTTCTTCTTTTGTAGTGTAGTCTGCGTTCTCTTTCTACGCTGGACCTCTTTTTGGCTCTCCTCTCAGGTATGTCTCAGACAGATTTCATATGCTTCAAAAGTTAGTTTTTCTATTCCTTGTTCAGGATTTTTATCACTTAGAACAGTTTCCATTGAATGTTTGTAAGGTCCCTGTTTATTTTATCCCAGTCTATCCTTTCATTATTTAAACTGAATTTACAGAGTAACCCTTCTCGATTGTTATTTCTCTTGGGCCTACTACCGTTATTAATGTTAGTTTGCACTTCAATGATCTTGTGGTCCGAGTATGTAGTGTCTGAGATTGTAATATTTCTAATTAGCTCATCATTGTTCGTGAATATTAGGTCCAGCGTGTTTTCGTTCCTAGTTAGTTCTGTAATATGCTGATTGAGTGATAATTTGTCACAGAATCTCGGTAGTTCTCTGATCTGTGGTTGGTTATTTCCTGGTTGATTTCCTGCTATAATGTTATTAGTTACTATTCTCAATTTTAAACTGGGTAAATTGAAATCTCCAAAAAAATAATATCTAGTACAAAGTTTGCTTGGTTATCAAGAATAGTCTCTATTTTGTGTATCTGTTCAGTGAATTCCTCAATTGTTGCATCTGGCGGTTTGTGTATTAGAATAATAATTACATTAAAATTTCCTACCTTGAACAAATCCACAGGTTCGAATTCTCGTCACGGCCCTTGTAGATTTGTTCATTTGATGCAACACGCTATTGTGATTTCTGTGTGTAATGAAGTAAGGGCGAAGAGGTAGAACGGCCTACTGACATAGCTCAAGTGCATAGAGGAACTGCGTAAAACCCTGGTTTGTGTCTCGGAGAGGCTGCAATATCCAAGTAAGTTCAGTAGAACTTATGGTTTCAATTCTTTTACCATGTTGTAGCTCAGTCGATTAAGGCAGCGTCCGGGACGCTTTCAGATGTAGGTTCGAATTCTCGTCATCCTTGTGGATTTGTTCATTTGATGCATCTCGCTATTCTGATTTCTGTGTGTAATTTTCTACCTTGATTCCAAGTACCTCTACCACCTCATTGGTCGAGTTCAGGAGATCTGTGCATGCCAGTTCCTCTTTAATATATAGACCTACTCCTCCACTCGACCTAATTTCTCGGTCACATCTATATAGATTAGACTTTGGGATCCATATTTCACTATCCATGTAGTGTTTCATGTGCTTTTGATTTTAGGCCTTGTATATTTGCTATATGAATGATTTCCCATATTGCGTGTCGCTTCTGGTGGGCTTTGGTAGTTCTCCCCCATCTCCACTCTGGTCCAGGCGAGCTGTTTTGGTAGTGGACCGTCCAGTGTTGGTAGTAGTACGGGTGTTGTGTGGTGTAGTACCTGTGTGCTTGTTGATGACTTGTATTCCAGTCTTGTGGATATCACCCTCCCCCTCCGTAATCCTGCAGTCATTCTAGCTGCCTGTTCCTCTCTCTTGTATGTTCTTCTCTGTTTCTGCCTTCCTCTAAAAATTTCCAGTACTATCATTTGATCTTCCCATCTACAACACTGTGTATCACTCACGTGGAAATCCGGGGACTTTGTAACCTTTTAACGGGGATTACCTTTTGTAACTTTTGTAAAGATTATCTTTTGTACTTTTGTAAAGATTATCTTTTGAACTTTTGTAAAGACTTTTTGTAAAGATGTAACTTTTTAAAAGATGTAACTTTAACGGGGATAGTAACTTTTTTTTCTTTAACTGAAGATTTACATAGTTTAGGGTGGAAGTATCTGCACTCTGTTCCAAAATGGCATGTACCCCTCGCCAACATGTTCCTGCATTTTCAAGGATGCAGAAAAGTGCATTTTATGCCATTTATTCCATATTTGATATTCTCAGTTTTTATTTTCTCCTCGTTATTTATGCCTATGCCTGTCTTGGCTGACTGTTTATTGGAGCCATCTCCGTTTTTCATCACAATTCCTTCGTTTATGCACTCTTTCCCACTGTTGCTGTCATTGTTTATTTTACCTGGCTCTGCAATATTGCTGTTGTTTTGTCCCACAATATCCTCTTTCTCCACACTTCTGCTGTGGTTCTCTAAACTACCTGTTCATTTGTTTTAATCGTTATCCAGTGTTGTTTTTTCACAGTCCGCATATATCATTGGTAGCTTTTCTGTGAATGTTAATCTGTGTGACTCGGGAATGGCATTCATCAGTTGGGTTATGTTTTCCCATATTAACCTGTCATTTTTGCAAACACAGTATATTCCTTGTCTGTTTGTGTATGTTCTTCTTGTAGATAATGCTGCACAGCTCAGGTGAAATGTTGTGTTACAGATGCAACACTTGACGCCTGCACTACATCTTCCAAATTCTTCAAAACACTTGCCACATACCTAACCTGAAAGTTGGGTGGACAGTGCTTCGGATTTGTAGTCCTGAGGTTTCGGGTTCGATTCCCGAGGGAGGCATAGACAAATGGGCAAAATGTTTCTTTCACCCTGATGTCCCTGTTACCTATCTTGAGGTTATCTTGAGATGATTTCGGGTCTTTTTAGTGTCCCCGCGGCCCGGTTCTCGACCAGGCCTCCACCCTCAGGAAGCAGCCCGTGACAGCTGACTAACACCCAGGTACCTATTTTACTGCTAGGTAACAGGGGCATAGGGTGAAACAAACTCTGCCCATTGTTTCTCGCCGGCGCCTGGGATCGAACCCAGGACCTCTAAATCACAAGTCCCGCGTGCTGTCCGCTCGGCCGACCGGCTCCCTGTATGTTATCTAGCAGTGAATGGTTACCTGGGATTTAGTCAGCTGCTACGGGCTGCTGCCTGGGGGGGGGGGGTAACAAAAAGGAGGCCTCGTCGAGCACTGGGCCACGGAGACTCTAAGCCCCGAAATCATCTCAAGATAACCTCAAGATAACCTACCTCCATTGTCTGATGTATTGTATTTGTGCTTCATCGTATGTATCCCTTGTTGACTTTCATACTTTTATTATTTATAATATTATATTTATATAATTATAATATTATATGTATATAATTATAATATTATATTTATATAATTATAATATTATACATATTTATAATATTATGTGTACAAGCTTATATTTATAATATTATATATGTTTATTTGTTCTACTTTATGGGCAGGTACTTATCGCATGGTAGAGGGTGACGGTCCCAGTGGGATGTACAGTTGACACGTTATTTCCCAGGTCGTAGGCTGGATGCCACAGTTGCCAGTTACTTGAGTTATAACATTGATATATTAATTTGTCTGTATTACCATAAGGGATTTTCTGCTTAATTTCCTGCTTGTAATGGTATTCACTTACTCTGTTATTAATTCCTAGATCCACATTCCCCTATTACGCTTGTTGGAAACACATTACTAATAACCACACACACGGTGATAACGGGACGTAGGCCTACGCTCGGGATGGCCGACATTTACACACAATGGACTTATTTTGTGTATAATTTGGTCACTTGATATTAAGGTAGGTTATGTTAATTTTTACAGTTGACACAAATGTTTACATAGAGAGCTTAGCACTGTGGACAACTATGATTTCTTGATATTTCAATAAGAGGGATGGGATTTTTTTTTTAAATGTCTTTGTAACTTTTGCCTCCGGACTCCAGGCACCACAAGGGCAGGCAAACGGCTGTACTCGTTGACTACACTCGAAATTCACTTATTATTTCCTTAAAACACAAAAGTCGGATGGTAATGACTATGAAATATAGTTTAATATGTTGAGACGCACTTTATGTGATATTTCAATGATACAGGAACTAAAAGCAGTCAGATATCTCATAAAGTGTGTCTCAACATATTAAACTATATATCATAGTCATTACCATCCGACTTTTGTCTTTTAAGGAAATAATAAGTGAATTTCGAGTGTAGCCTCCGGACTCCAGACACCACAAGGGCAGGCAAACGGCTGTACTCGTTGACCACACTCGAAATTCACTTATTATTTCCTTAAAACACAAAAGTAGGATGGTAATGACTATGATATATAGTTTAATATGTTGAGACGCACTTTATGAGATATCTGACTGTTTTTAGTTCCTGTATCATTAAAATATCGCTAGATTAATATTGTTTTTCGAAAAGCTCGTGCTCACGTGTTCATTCCCCTCTCACAACCCGCAACAGATCATTATCACCACCATCACCACAATACTCACCACCATCACCACAATACTCACCACCATCACCACTAACCACCATCACCACTACCCCATCACCAACACAATACTCACCACCATCATTGTCACAATACTAACCACCATCATTATCACAATACTAACCACCATCATTATCACAATACTAACCACCAACATTATCACAATACTAACCACCAACATTATCACAATACTAACCACAATATTCACAACCACCACCCCCGTCACCACCTCAATACTAGCCACAATCACCACCACAATACTCACCACCATAAACAATATCCTTGTCTTTTAAGTTCTTCTTGCACCACTCTGGGTCATCACTAATCACAACGAAAACCGGATTGTTTGTTCTGAGGAACACAAGAACACATGTTAGTGCATATGTGGGTTAGAAACACCACAGGCTGATTGTTACTACCCTGGATTCATATTTGGAAGCCAGAGGTCAATTTGAGTTCCTAAATAAATATTTATACATTAATTCATAGAATTGGATTAGGTAAGAGGGATATTTAATTAACAGTTACTTATATTCAGGGCATTTTGATATCCCTGATGCGTTTTTGTTTCCGTCTTCCCTGCCAGACGTAAAAAGAATCTTGTTACTCATAAAGCAGACAGACTCTGCTTGTTGATTATTAAATATAATATTGAGCTAGATATTAGCTATCCTGAGAATTGTTAAAGTAACTAGTAATGAATGTCTGTGAAGACTTGTGTATTTATTGCTGTATGATCAGTTGAGTATCTCTCCAGGCATCGATCTTGAAAGCGCTCCCGGGAGGACTGCTCGTCCTTCTCTGGCTGGTCCTCATGGTGATAACACATGACCCTGTGGGCTCTGTTCTCCTCCTCCTCCTCTCTTCTCTCTCCTTTACCTGTGTCCAAGCTAAGTACCCACTTCCTGGGTAATAGTAGTAAGTGCCACTGTGATCTAGGTTATTTAGTGGTGACTACTTAAGCCAGTGTTTGAGCCCCAATTTTAACTCTGAGGGGGTGGCTTTAGGTGACCGACCACGTGTGTCTTGTTTACAAGTGCTACCTACGTGTGTTTTAAAGTGACCCATCAGGAAAAGTAGTCTTTACCCTAGTTGCAGTTTGTAAATCTTGCATCCTGTCTAGGTGGATGCAAGGATTTTAACGAAAGGTAGAGTGGTAAAGTGATTTATTGTATTTTGTATATGTGGGGGTTTATTAGAGGGTTTAATAAATAATGACAAAGTTTAGGAGTATCCGTTCATCCTGTTTGGAGTGGAATAAGTGATTAACCTTAGACGACAGTCTTTTACTTAAAAACAAGTATTAATTGCTGGGAATATTCTTCCCTGGGGGCCGGGTCTACCTAATTTCCACAATTTTAGGAACTCCTTCACTTTAGCTATTGTCCCTCTCAGAGCAATCACCTGCCTTCCCCCCATAGCACTGATCTCATATGTTAGTTGCTTACATCATTGGTTGATATATTATGGGGGTTATAAACATCATTGGGTGATCTATTATGTGGGTTATAAACATCATTGGTTTATCTATTATGTGAGTTATAAACATAATTGGTTGATCTATTAATGATGATCATATAATGTTGATCTACACAGTCTCCGTAGCGTAGTGGTAAGACACTCGTGTGGCATTCCACATGCACTTTGTCCTGTTCGTATCTTGGCCGGGGAGGATTTACTGGGCGCAAATCCTTAACTGTAGCCTTTGTCTAACTCAACAGTAAAATGGGTACTTGGTTGTAAAAACGATTCTTCACGTGGGTCGTATTCCAGGGAACATAGGATTAAAGACTTGCCCGAAACACTACATGAACTAGTGGCTGTACAAGAACGTAAGAACTCTTGTAAATATAAATAAAAATAAATAAAAAATTATGTGGGTTATTAACGTCATCGGTTGATCTATTATGTGGGTTATAAACATTACTGGCTGATCTGATATGTAGGTTAGAAACATCACTGGTTGATATATTATGTGAGTTACGAATATCACTAGCTCATTTATTATGTCAGCTACAAAAATAAATTTTTGATATATATTATGTTGCACTTTCCCGCTTTTATAACAAGCCGGGTCGTTATAAGTGGTTCTTACGGTTCCGCATTTTTAACTAGTATCCCAGTTAAAATAAAAAATATTTGTATAAAATCCATTTTTGCTTCGATTTTCTTGGGGATAGTTTAGAAATGTTCGCCATGAAATTTACGTTTTCTCTAATAACAGAAGAGCTTATTAAAAAAGAAAATGTCATGGCAGTGAATCTTCGTGGTAAAACTATTGCATTATTGACACGACGCGTATGATCGACGTACTTTTTATATTTGTTGCCGGTCGAACGCATTCTTATTTGACGGTTTATACTTATATTCTTATAGAACATTCTATTGCGAACACATTGGTACAAAAATTAAATGCGTACATCCAAAAATAATGTCAGGACAGTGAATTGAAAATACACTTTTCGATGTCATTTTCGGCGATATGCCGCCGCGGGTAACACTTCAGCCACTTCCCACACTCTTGTGGGTCAGTTGCGACATTGATTCTATATTTATATGCATATGTCCGTATAGAGAATTTAATTGCGATTCCAATGATACCAAACTTAACGATGTAGGACAACTGTGGGCTTCACAACCATTACGAGAATGGAAACATTTTGTTGCTGTTTGGCGCTCTCGGCAAGTGATGTCAATAGTTTTTTATTGGTTGTTGATATGCCTTATGATTTGACGGCATTTTATACGTATGTTCTTATAGACAATTCTATTGCGAACACAGTGATACCAAATTTAAATACGTACGCCTACAATTAGTGTCAGGACAGTAAAAAGAGTATACACTTTTCGGTCTCACCGCTTGGCCGCGCGTAACGCCCAGGGCACTTGGCTCAACTTTTTTTTCTTAACCTCAGTGCGCGAAAGTGATAAATATTATGTTGGTAACATATATCACTGGGTAATCTTTTATGTGGGATTCATATATCACTGGGTAACATATTCTGTATGTTACATATATAACTGGGTAATCTATTATGTATGTTACATATATGAATGGGATATATTATGTGGGATATAAATATCTGATCTATTATGTGGGTTATAAATTTCTGATCGATTATGTTGGGTACAAACATCAATAGATGGGTGATATACTATGTGGGTTAAAACTATCACTGGCTGATCTGTAATATGGGTTACAAATATCACTCTCCAATGTATTATATGGGCTACAAACTTCACGGGGTTGACTTTTTTTATTGATAAGAAACACAAAAGGCTTATCAATTAGATAGTTTACAAACATCACTAGTTGTGCTATTATGTGGACTACAAAAATCCCAGGCTGGTCTACTGTCTGGGTGAAAAACATCACTAGCTGACCAAAACAGGTCATTGTCTAGGCATGTATGGGTTGTGGAGTATGTGTATGTAATGTATGTATGTATGTATGTATGTATGTATGTATGTATGTATGTATGTATTTATGTATGTATGTCATATGTATGTATGAATCACCTAGTTGTACATGCGGGGGTTGAACTCTGGCTCTTTCAGCCCGCCTGTCAATCACTCAGTTGATTTTCTTTCCACACACACGCTCACACTCGCTTGCAAGATTCTCTTTCGGTTCGTATTTCTAATATTTCTCCTCGTATTGTTCCTACCTTGTCCCGGTGGAGAGTCCACCTTCCAAATTTTTAACATCCTTGACCTGCATCACTAAAGCTTTTACCCTTCCTACGGTTCTGGGACTAGATTCACGAAGGTACTTACGAATGTTTTTCCTTCTTAGTACCTTCGTAGGGGCTACGTCGGTATTCAGGTGGGCACACTAAGAAGAAAAATCTTCGTATGTTTGCTCTGTCGGCTAAGAGTGCTGTCGACCTTTCGTAGCTTTATGTAAACTGGATATAGCTAAAAAAAATTCTACTGCACAACACGGAGGATCGATTGTAATATAAACAAAAAGACTAGTTGGCGAATCTCGTGAAGAGGAGTCCTTCGTAATAGTTATATATGCAGTCTCTGCTTGAAACTTATAGTAAATATGTCTTTTATGATATTAGAATTAGTTTTATAATAGCAAGATATTATACTAGTAGTTATTAAGTAAATAAACACTGGTGAACGTGAAATATGAGAGAAGGTGATGAGCCCTGCCTGATGGGAGCATTTACTATCTCTAAGTTCACATAGTAATAAGTATAGATGGGTATGTATAGCTAAGGTACACCCCCTAATTTTAATTTATTTTGTTTGGTTTTATTTTTAAATTAAATCTTGGCGAGACGTAAAATAAAAATATGCTGCACAAATGATGTTAGGTTATGGTAAAAACTTAAAAAACTTTTCTCATTGAATACTTTAACCTATAATTATGACTATATGGACTAAAAAAAAGAGAGAGGGAAGTAGGGATCCAAGACCTCTTCCTGTCACACAATTTGGGTGTGTAGGACAAGTAATTATCAAAAGAAGGCACCATACCGGGAAGGCTATGTAGCAGTAAGACAGTGAGGTGAGGCAGCTACTTATTTGAGAAATGCATATTTTATTTACCTTGTAAGCTGAGGCAGCTTATTTTATTTGAGGAATGCTCAGCTGATTCCTCTACATTTAGCATGGAACAAATTTGTGTCCAAAACCTCTTCCTGTTACACAATTTGTCTGTGTGTAACAATCAGTAAGAAATTATCAAAAGAAGGCACCAAGCTGGCAAGGCTATGTAGCACCATCGTGTATAACAATAAACCAAATTTTTTTAACAAATAATGCACCAGTGAGAAACAAATCCTGTCAGCTGTGAAAATATTGATGCAGTTATTTATATAACAAAAATAATGAAAGAAATATTACTGGTTTATTTTTATCCTATCATTTTGTACTATAGAGTATATTCAAAGAAGTGAAAAATTGAGACATAGTGCACAATTTAATGGATGATTCAAAAGAAATATGACTATTAAATATCAACATAAGATCTTAATGATCCATGGTTAACATGATTTAATAAGGATAATATTGGTAATAATACAAACTATAATTTAAAATCGTTATTACTGATATTTATGTATTAAGAAGCTTAGGTATACACACCAATGTGCTGCTACCCTATTCTATATTTTTTTTTTATTTTATTTTTATTTTTACATGTAAACATGCAAATTAAATACAATAAAAAACCATTACAAACCAAAGAGAAACAAAGAAAACCCATCAGCCAGAAGGGCCGACAGGACAGCAGAACAAATTACAAAACTCAAAAAGGCATATAAAGAACAGTACAAAGAATAAACACATGCAATACAAAGGATAAACAAATGCAGTACAAAGGATCAACAAATGCAAAACAACAAAAACACAGGCGCATATCAAACAATACAAAACCATCGGTACACAACAAACAAAACAAAACACCGGCCTGAAGGACCAATACCCACAATACAAGAACACATACACCAAGACCTCAAAGCACAGAGAAGGCAGAGGATAACAAGAAAAAATAAATATAATAAATCTATAACAAGGCTCAACGTACACGGCACAATAACCCCGCACGTAAGAGAGCAAACATCATAGCCAGAAGGGCACAGAATGCAACAAATCAAAGAAACATAATTCATGAAAAGGTATAGCCTAAATTACAAGAAACAGGGACACGTAGAAAACAAAGATCGGCGTGAAGGGCACACAATCAACATCACATAACAGACCAACGTCCAAAACACACTCGATACACACAGCAAGCGCACGGACTATCAGGCCTGCGCATACTTTTCCGGCCACTCCGCTGCCGGAAAAAGCGTACAATACGCCTCCCACATCAACATGATTTCGTCCGTAATAGGGGGACGAAGGGTCGTCCGAGGATCGGGCATCGAAATTGGCACACCTTCAACAAAAAGCTGATCCCCTGGAACCCAGACAGTCGAGGGGCACCACGGAACAGGCAGCACTCGGTCATGAAAGAGAATATTCACAGGGTTGGTCTTCGAATCATACGCCACGCCGTTGGCCAAGATGAACGGGACGGGCTTCCCCTTACAGGCGCGGGCAACAGGCATCGCACTCGTAACCTCGGCAGCCCCACAGGGCTCTGCAGCAACCACCGGACGGGACACCTGCAGTGGCTCCCCTCGCCGAACATCCTTCTTCAGTAACAATACTAGGTCGCGGCCTGGACCAGCACCTCCCTCACCAACATCCGGAGGAGCAACCACCCCCCACTGTGGGGAACCGCCGACAGAAGAAACAGGAGGTGAATCATGCACACAATCCTTGGCAGTCGCAGGTACATGGACGTCAGCGTCCACCACCATATTTCCCGAATCCCCATCGGCGTCGAAACCCCCCACATCCGCCCATGCAGTAGAAGAACGCCTGGACCGCTTGGGCACCGGGCGCACATCCTCAGAGCCTGAGGCGGACCCAGAACCACGGGCATCACAAGCCGCGCGGACCACCGCCCGTCTCATGACTGCAGCAGCCTCAACCGCAGGGGGAACCGGACCAACCGGGGACCCCACAGCCACTTCAGCACCCAGCACAGCTGTGATCCGAGGCGAGGAGGCAGGGTCAGGCGCAGCATCTGAAGACAGGTGAACAGGCGATGAGGAGGGCGCAGCATAAAGGCCCACTGGAGCATCAAGGACAGGAGCAGGAGGATCCACCGATAGCATCGCAACAGCCTGAGGAGGGCCGGCGATATCCGGGGGAGCGTCAGGGGACGCCGGGGGAGCCGCAACAACGAGCCGGTCGGTCTCCGCATCCCCGGAGTCCTCGTCCAGGGGAAGCGGAGGGAAATCTTCTTCCCTAAAGAGGTTGACAGGTGCAACCGGAGCCGCCTCGCACCCGGCAGCCTGATGCCCCATCAAGCCACACCGGAAACAGGTCCGAGGCTGTCGGGCATAGTACACCCGTATGTAGCACCCCAGAAGCCGGACCGAAGATGGAATATCCGACCGCAGGCGCATCCCCAAGGTGCGAATGTTTGTCCGCCTCCCGGCATACCTCCCAGAGGATATCGTGTTGACCCTCACACTGATGACTGGCCCAAATCGCTGGAAGTAACGCCGCAGAAGATCCTCGGGAAACTCCAGGGGCGCCCCATGCACACTGACATAGGTCAGCGCACCACTCCGGTCTGATATGGAGACTGAGCCGACACCCCCCGGCAACGACAACGAGCGTCCCTCGTAACGACTGAGGAAATCACGGTACACCTCCTCCGTCGCCAGCTTGATGACAACACGATGAGCAGTCACCAGCTCAATTCCGTCGACGTCCAGCACAGGGACATGAAGCAAGTCGCACAGAACCACTGCTACTTCCGGATAACCAGCACGCCCAGAGAACTCCAGGCCCACTGAGTTCACGCGCTTAATCGATGGCAGGGGACCACCCATGGTAATCCCAACACCTGCCACGTCCGCACTCCAGCCAGGCAACAACACTGGGGGGTGGGGGGGGGGAGCTACGCCCCGCCACCTGGCGACCAAACGGCTAACTACCCTAGCAGTCACGGAGGGACACGTCCGCACTCCACGGCTGCTCAGGGTCAACTCAGACTATATGGACTAAAAAAAAAGAGAGAGGGAAGTAGGGATCCAAGACCTCTTCCTGTCACACAATTTGGGTGTGTAGGACAAGTAATTATCAAAAGAAGGCACCATACCGGGAAGGCTATGTAGCAGTAAGACAGTGAGGTGAGGCAGCTACTTATTTGAGAAATGCTTATTTTATTTACCTTGTAAGCTGAGGCAGCTTATTTTATTTGAGGAATGCTCAGCTGATTCCTCTACATTTAGCATGGAACAAATTTGTGTCCAAAACCTCTTCCTGTTACACAATTTGTCTGTGTGTAACAATCAGTAAGAAATTATCAAAAGAAGGCACCAAGCTGGCAAGGCTATGTAGCACCATCGTGTATAACAATAAACCAAATTTTTTTAACAAATAATGCACCAGTGAGAAACAAATCCTGTCAGCTGTGAAAATATTGATGCAGTTATTTAAATAACAAAAATAATGAAAGAAATATTACTGGTTTATTTTTATCCTATCATTTTGTACTATAGAGTATATTCAAAGAAGTGAAAAATTGAGACATAGTGCACAATTTAATGGATGATTCAAAAGAAATATGACTATTAAATATCAACATAAGATCTTAATGATCCATGGTTAACATGATTTAATAAGGATAATATTGGTAATAATACAAACTATAATTTAAAATCGTTATTACTGATATTTATGTATTAAGAAGCTTAGGTATACACACCAATGTGCTGCTACCCTATTCTATATGGAAGATTACACAGTGTAGATAAAAAACTAGCTATAAGTTTATCTAATACTCCCATTTCACAGGATGGTTAAGCATACATGGAATCAAGGGAGAAAATACCAGCCTAAATACAAAAAAGAAATCAACTCTGACTAAAACAACAACTTCACGATTTTCACAAGAGGTAAGCACTGAATCATTGAAAAATTATATTATAACTACTCTTATCAGTTTCTACAAGCCTCCTCTCAAACAATGTATTTTTTAACATGCTTTAACACAGCAAGGTACTGCTTTCCTATTCTGAATGACGGACCATATAGTCAAGATCAAAAACCAGCTACAAGCTCATCCAACATCCCCATCTCACAGGATGGCCAGTCATACTGGAATCAGGAGAGAATAAAACATGTAAGGTGATCAATTAGCCCCCACTGGCAAAATCTGGGTGCAGCACAAGAGTAATTTCCAATATTCCTGAGTGTATGAAGCAATTACAGAGCTCAAAGTACCTCATACCATTTAGAATGAAGTCACTGATAACAGGGCAATCACAGATATAGTGTTGGAGAGTATGTCCTCTCAGGTAGGA
>WNGS01166011.1:273669-298746 GCA_020271785.1 Procambarus virginalis | reverse complement strand
TGCATCAGGAGTTATATCTGCCTCGTTGTCTTGTCGGGGTTCAGGGGGACCTGGAGATATAAGTACTTCGAGCGCTAGTCGGAGGCTTCGTGGGCCAGGAGTTAAAGCTGCCTCCTTTGTTTGTCCCAAATGCACCGTGCGGCCATGAGATATGCCTGCCTCGTGTGCTTGTCGGATGCTCTGTGGGGCCTGAAGTTATAGATGCCTCGTGTGCTAGTCCTGGAGTCTCCATGGTGCCAGTTATAGCTCCTCCGTTTGCTTGTCCTGGAGTTTCTTGGGCTAAGAGTTGTCGCTGCCTCGTGTGCTTGACGGAGACTCCGTTGGGCCAGGAGATATAGTTATCTTGTGTGCTTGTTAGAGGCATCCTGGGGACAGGATTTGTAGCTGCTTACTGTGCTTATCCTGGAGGCTCCGTGAAGCCAGGAGTTATTGCTGCCTCGTGTGCTTGTTCTGGAGGCTCTGTAGGGCCAGTAAAAATAACTGCTTCGTGGTCTTGCAGAGGCTCCGTGGGACCACCAGTTATAGCTAGCTTAGGTGATGGTCCTGTGGGCTCCGTGGGGGCCAGGAGTTATAGCTGTCTCGTGTGCTTTTCCCGGATGCTCCGTGGAGTCAGGAAATATTGCTGCCTCGTGTGGTTGTCAGAGGCTCCGTGCGGCCAGGAGTTATAGCTGCCTCGTGTGCATGTCCCGGATGCTCAATGGAGCCAGGAGTTATAGCTGCCTCTATTGCTTGCCGGAGGCTTTGTTCGGCCAGGAGATATATCTGCCTCATGTGCTTGTCCTGGAAGCATCATGAGCCGGGTATTATAGCTGCCTCGTGTGCTTGTTCTGGACGTTCAGATGGGTCAGGTTTTGCTTGTCCTGGAGGCTCCGTGGGCCAGGAGATATAGCTGCCTCGTGTGCATGGCAGAGGCTCCGTGGGGCCAAGAGTTATAGCTGCCTCGTGTTTTGCCGGAGGCTCCGTGTGGCCAGAAGTTATAGATGCCTCGTGAGCTTGTCCTGGAGGCTCCATGAGGCAAGGAGATATAGCTGACTCGTGTGATTGCCGTCTAGTGTGTTTGTCCACTCGTGTGCATGCTGGAGGCTCCGTGGGCAAAGAGTTTTAGCTGCCTCACGTGCTTGTCCTGGAGGCTCCGTGATGCCATGAGTTATAGCTGCTTCGTGTGCTTGCCAGAGGCTCCGTACGCCCATGAGTTATACCTGCCTCGTGTACTTGCTGGATGCTCCGTGGGGCCATAAGTTATATCCGCCTCGTTTGCTTGTCCTGGGGTCTCTGTTGGGCCTAGAATTATCGATGCCTCGTGTGCTTGTCGGAGGCTCCAAGGGTCTATGAGATACAGCAGCCTCGTGTGCTTGTCGGGGGCTCCAAGGGTCCATGAGATACAGCAGCCTCGTGTGCTTGTCGGGGGCTCCAAGGGTCCATGAGATACAGCAGCCTCGTGTGCTTGTCGGGGGCTCCAAGGGTCCATGAGATACAGCAGCCTCGTGTGCTTGTCGGGGGCTCCAAG
This sequence comes from Procambarus virginalis, assembly GCA_020271785.1. Classification (NCBI taxonomy): domain Eukaryota; kingdom Metazoa; phylum Arthropoda; class Malacostraca; order Decapoda; family Cambaridae; genus Procambarus; species Procambarus virginalis. The sequence goes on along the minus strand of WNGS01166011.1, from coordinate 297,239 downwards.
GGTCCATGAGATACAGCAGCCTCGTGTGCTTGTCGGGGGCTCCAAGGGTCCATGAGATACAGCAGCCTCGTGTGCTTGTCGGAGGCTCCAAGGGTCCATGAGATATAGCAGCCTCGTGTGCTTGTCCTGGAGTCTCTGTTGGGCCAAGAGTTATTGCTGCCTGATATGCTTGCCGGAGGCTGCGTGGTGCCTGAAGTTAGAGCTGCCTCGTATGCTTGCAGGAGGCTCCGTGGGCCAGTAGTTATAGCTTCCTCGTGTGCTTGCCGGAAGCTCCGTGGGGCCAGGAGCTACAGCTGCTTCATGTGCTTTTCCTAGATGCTCTGTGGGGCAAGGAAATATAGCTGTCTCGGGATCTTGTCGGTGGTTCCGTTGCGCCAGGAGTTATAGTTGCCTCGTGTGCTTGTCTTTGGATCCAGCAGCCAGTAGTTATAGCTGCCTCCTGGGCTTGCCGGAGGCTTTGTTCAACCAGGAGTTATATCTGCCTCGTGTGCTTGTCCTGGAGGCTTAGTGGGATCGGTTGTTAAGGCTGCCTCGTATGCTTGTTCTGGACGTTTCGTGGGGCCAGGTGTTGCTTGTCCTTGAGGCTCCATGGGGCCAGGAGATATAGCTGCCTGGTTCGCATGTCAGAGGCTCCGGTGGGTCAGGAGATATAGCTGCCTCGTGTGCTTTTCCTGGAGGCTCCGTGGGGCTTGAAGCTAGAGCTGCCTCGTGTGCTTGTCCTGGAGGCTCCGTGGGGTCAGGCGTTATTGCATCCTCGTGTGCTTGTTCTGGCGTCTCCGTGAGGCCTGAAGTTTGAGCTGCCTCGTTTGCTTGCCGGAGGCTTCTTACAGTCAGTAGTTTTAGTTCCCTCGTGTGCTTGCCGGAGGTTCCGTAGGGCCAGGAGATATTGCTGACTTGTGTGCTTGCCGCCTAGTGTGTTTATCTCCTCGTGTGTTTGACGGAGGTTCTGTGGGTAAAGAGTTTTAGCTGCCTTATGGGCTTGTCCTAGAGGCTCCGTGATGCCCGGAGTTATAGCTTCCTCGTGTGCTTGCTGGAGGCTCTAAGGAGCCAGGAGTTATAGCTGCCTCGAGTGCTTGCCAGAGGCTACGTGCGGCCATGAGTTATACCTGCCTTGTGTTCTTGCCGGATGCTCCGTAGGGCCAGGAGATATACGTGCCTGGTGTGCTTCTCGCAGGCCCCGTTGGGCCAGGAGTTATAGCTGCCTCGTTTACTTGTCCTGGAGTCTCTGTTGGGCCAAGAGTTATCGCTTCCTCGTGTGCTTGTAGGAGGCTCCGTGGTGCCAGTATTTATAGCTGCTTACTGTGCTTGTCGTGGAGGCTTCGTGGGGCCAGGAGTTATAGCTGCCTCCTGTGCTTGTCGGAAGGTCAGTGGGGCCAGGATTTATAGCTGCCTCGTGTGCTTGCCGGAGTCTGTGTGGAGGCCAGGAGTTAGAGCTGCCTCTTGAGCTTACTGGAGGCACCGTTGAGCCAGGAGGTATAACTGCCTCGTGTGCTTGCCGGAGGCACCGTTGGGCCAGGAGGTATTACTACCTCGTGTGCTTGCCGGAGACACCGTTGGGCCAGGAGTTATAGCTTCCTCGTGTGCTTGTCTTGGATGCACTGTGGGGCCAGGAGATATAGCTACCTCGTGCTTGTCTTGGATGTACTGTGGGACAAGGAGTTATAGCTGCCTCGTGTCCCATACCAGAACAACCGCAGAGCATTGACAGCCTCAGGTGGTCCAGTCTGACACCACTCACCACACCACAAGGAGCAGTGTGGTCACAATGCGACCCAAACGTCTTAAGGTCAGAGCTACTCTACTTGACGGTCATGCTATCGGGAGAAGCAATATTTTAAAGGTCCTGAAGGACGTTACTGGCCTCGAACCCGCTGACATTAGTCAGGAAAGTGAAGATAGCTTGCTCTTCTTTTCATGTGAAGAGGAGCTAGAAAAGCTCTTGACTAACGATGCCATTTTTCTTAAAGATCACCACCTACATCCTCACTTCCCACGTCAGTTCCTGGCCGGAAGAACTGTTTTTATCAGCAGGACCAGCCAGTGGATCGCTGACCGACCTCAACATCATATCAAGGACAATATCGAGGACGAAAATCCAAACCTGGCTATATTCAACCTGGAGTTCTGCAATACCGACAAAACATCAATGAAGATTACGTTCACCAACATAGCTGCGGCCACCCAGGCTGCCACACAAGGATTCTACTGCTTCGGCTTAAAAATACCACCCCACCAAATAAAAAAGGAACGATACCATGAGATCCAGCAGTGCTTTAAGTGCTACGAGCTCTCCCACCCGACCAACAAGTGTCAGCACCCTGTCCAGAAGTGCAGCCTGTGCGCACTGGATCGTCACTACTCCATATGCAAGGCAACAGTCCATCGCTGCTTGCACTGTGATGGCAATCACCCCGCAATTTCCTACCGCTGCCCCTGCAGACAGGAAAGCATCAAGGCCCAGGTTGAAACCAAGAGAAACAACCCTTCTACCTCCTCTACCAGAGCCCCAAGTGTTCAACCCACCACCTTACCTCTCACTAATCGACCAGAAGACTTTCCGGTCTTACCAACATATGACTCCTCCCAGCAGGCGACACAGTCTTCTCATTGGGGACCCAAGGTCCCACATGCTCCTTCACAGCCCCCTGCATCACGTGCTGGCATTATTCCTGGTCTTATTAGACTAGCGGAAAGGCTTGCAGGACCACACAACCAGCGCTTTGTCAGTGAACTAAACGTGTTATACATTGACAATGGCCTGGCCCCTATCATAGCCCCTAACGTAAGTCTCACTGCCTCCTCTACCACTCTGGAGACTACCACCAGGATGACCATGCGGTCAACTTCAACACCGACTACAGAACCGCCCAAGACCCGGGCGACACAAACAGAGGTAATTCCTTCTCCAGCTCCCAACACTCCTACTCTCACTATCTCATCAGCCGCGCTAGCAGACGTGCTGTCTACAAACGATAACAGCACCACCAGAGCTCCTGAAATAGCTACAACCACCAATCAACGACACCTAAGCCTACCTAAGTCTGCGAGGAGAAAGGCAAAAACGCCCCCAACAGAGGTTACGGACACCTCCGACGAGGAAATCATAGTAGGAGCTCCACCGCCGCATCACAAATACGACACCTACACGGTTCAAGACTTCCTCATGGAGGCCACTTCACCAAACTCCAACGAGAGCACTGCTCAGCCAAAGTCGCAGGCAAAGAAAAAACGGAAAACCTAGAGGTCTACACTAATCCCACCAGCTCCATAACTGGTATAGCCAGCCCTCTAGGCTGAAAACCATCATGAAGACCCACATCCGTCGCCAGATCTCTATTATCAGTCACTGATACAGATAATGGCTCCAAGGAGCCTCCACTTACGGGCTCACCATAGCCCGTGCTATCTGAACTTATTGTTCTTAGTAGCTTAATCTAAAACAACAACAACAACATGCCTCGTGTGCTTGCCGGAGGCTTCTTGCGGTCAGGAATGGAAATTGTCAAAGTAATAGCTAGGGAGCTCAGTTGTTAAGGGAGAACCATGGCTAAGGGAGTGCAGTGGCTAAGGGAGGACAAAAACTAAGGGAGTACAGTGGCTAGTAGAGTGCAGTGTCTAAGGGAGTACAGAGGCTAAGAAAGTACAGTGGATAAGGAGTGCAGTGGCTAAGGGAGTACAGTGGCTAAGGGAGTACAATGGCTAAGGAAGTACAGTGGCTAAGTGAGTACAGTGGCTAAGGGTGGACAAAAGCTATGGGAGTACAGTGGCTAAGGGAAGGCAATGGTTATTGAGAGCAATGGCTACGGGAGGGCAATGGCAAAGGGGGGTACAGTGGCTAAGGGAAGACAAATGCTAAGGGAGGGCAATGGCAAATGGAGGACAGTGGGTAAGAGAAGGGAAAGGCACGGCAAGTTACTTGGGAAATCCCGCAGAGGATGGAGTTACTGGGTAAGATTAAGTATTGCCTTGTGTAGGTGTGTATTGAATATTAAATATAAGTTGAATATAAGGCAGGTACTGGTTGTTCTGGTGTCCAGCACTGGGATAGGAAAGTGTTCAGCTGATCTTTATTAGTGACTTCATAGGTTTTACTAGAGCTAGACTTCCTAGCTATGATAATGCCATCACTAACAAAGCACTGATTAATCAAACCATTGTTACGACGAGCTGGTCGCAACTTGTAGAAAGTTCCTGTCTTGTTCTAGTGAGGGATTCATTTTCACAGACCCCAGATCTCTGATATACAGCTGATCAGACTCCAGATCTCTGATACAAAGCTGATCAGACCCCAGATCTCTGAGACACAGCTAATCTGAGAATCTCCTTATTTAAAATAGTTATTTAGTTTAACACAGATTCTTCTGTTGTTTGATTCCTCATGATTTATCCTACCTACTCTATAAGCTGCTGAGATATCATTACGTTGGAGGGAGACACCCCAGCTTTTCCTGAATCTTACTTATCATAATGTCAGTACAGTTTTCTCCTTCAGATTCATAAGGAAGTGCGGACGTCAACATCACTACTGAGTCACATTAACTTTTGCTGCTCCAGTTGGTCTTGGGCTTTAACTTGGTGATAATAGATGGAGTTTGCTACTCCAGTTGGTCCTGGGCCTTAACTTGGTGATCATGCATGGAGTTTGCTGCTCCAGTTCGTCCTGGGTCTTAGCTTGGTGATCATGGAGGAGTTTAGCTGGTTTTCAAAGATTGTAATCACTTCCTGTTACTTATCGCAGGCTTCATGGGACTGTTTCAGTGCGTTGACTTCAGTATGCAGCTGTTTGATTGTTTGGATCAGCTCGATGAATATGTGACTGCTGGTCTTCAATAGTGTTGGCTTGGCTTTCAAGAACCCTGGCTAGTTTGTCGTGCCACTGGACATCAGGCGAACCCTTGGAGTCATGAGATGGAGGACGACCACACACAAGCTGAGAGAGTAGGATGGCCAGGGAGGGATTCGGTCTCGGTGTTGACAACTCGCTTTGGCTGGACGAGCGGGTACTAGAACGCCCATGGGCCCCATAGTTTCTGTTTTGCATAGTTGCAGGCGAGTTGTGTTGCATCTTCTGTACAGTGGACTGTTTGCTCCTGGTCATGACGTCTTGTAATTGTTGAGTTGGAGGGCTTAATGGGCTATGAAATAAGCGTCAGACGGTAGGCACTAGGCCATGGTGTCAAAAAGAAAGCTTGTGGTGTTGGAACTGGTGGGTTGGGTAAATAGTTGGGAAACCTGAAATTTTTATAACATGTCAGGTGTCCACGTACTTGGCCGCCTCTTGGTGAGACCAACATCATCAGAAGGTCAACGTTAGTAGTAATCCAATGAGAAACCTAATAATTTTGGCATCATCAGCAAACATTGAGGGGAATCAGTCTATACAGTCTTGACAATCATTTACGTATATCACATACAGGATAGGTCCGAGTAAAGAACCCAGAAGGACCTGTTAGAGATTTTACGCCATTTTAAGGTCTCACTGGAGTTGGATGGGAACTACCGGCCGGGTCGGACGCTCCAGAGGTTTCTCCTCTCCTGACTAGTGTTTATGTTGGACGATTGCTGGTTGCCCTGCCTGATGGTGGTTTGCCATGGACAGGGTGACGTTTGGATTTGTCATGGGGACTTCTCATCCTCCAGTGAAGAGGACATTGTCGGCTGGTCTGGCATTTACGGTGCCGGTGGGCCATATGTTGGTTGGTGTCACTCTGGTGGATGTGCTCCATGTGCAGTTGTCGGACTTAATGGGCGTCCAACTGCTTCAGGGCAACCATGCTGTGATCAATTTCCACCACCAGGATGCCTTTCAGGCGTTTCTTGGGCGGTGTGAGAGACGTGTTTACCCTCTCCCTTATACCGTCGGTTTTGTTAAAGTTTTGAATCTTAGTGTCGCCTTGACATATGTAGCAGTGCATGGTGCCCCCCTTTGAATTTCAGGACAATCTTTTAACCAACCTGTTTTGAACGGTTTGGGACTGTATTAAGTGTTCGTTGAAACAAGATCCTTGCCAAGCACTGTGCTGGCATGCTTGACGGCTCCCACACCCTTATGATATCGCTGAAGAGTAGTGTACCATTGTCGGTATCCGTGTTGGGTTACACGCTCCACTGCCTGTATCAGGGGCAACCGCGCACATGTTATAGGTTTGGTCACAAGGGTCATCTGGCTGCAGCGTGCGACTTGGGGCAACTGGTACGGTGCATATTTTTCGTGTGGAGGATTTTCCATCCCATTGCAGTTGCATTCAGACCGTTCTGAGAACAGTGTGGATTCTGTGCCTGAGGTGCCTGATTGCCTGTCTTTTGCTCTGCCTGTTGCGGCGGGTTCTACGACTTTTGCGACATGTCTGGAAACTGCTGTGGCCCCCCTGGGGTTGTTGAGCCGGTGTGTGTGGGTGTCGGGCCGTCGCCTGCGCTGAGTTGTGTCCATGTCACAACTTGGGACATGGGGATCCATGTCCCTCCCCCGTCTGTGGGTGTAGTCCCGGCTTCTGGGAAAGTGGGTTCTTCTATTTTGGAGGGATGTTTTGGAGGGATTGCTTCGGCTTGTGGAGGTGCTTGCCATGCCTGTGTGTCTCGACGACTGTCGTTCTGATGTTTCCATCCCTTTGCAGAAACGTGCGCGCCGGTATTCCGAGGCATTTTCCCTAGATGACGTCGACAGTGTGGGCGATGTGGCCTCTGTGGATTCTTTGGATGGTGTGGGTGCGGACCATGTGGATGCGGTGACGATGTTCGATCCTGCGGTGGGGCCTGGTAGGAGTGGTGTGGTGTGGCCTGTCTCAAAGCGATTGCGGCATGCTCAGAGTCTCTCCCCTTCGTAGTGTGCCTTGGGAGGAGGCAGGGGAGTATGGTGCTCTGGAGTCCCCCACTGTCGGTGGCGAGGCTGTTAGGGGTTCAGAGTTGCTTCCTGTGCCCCCCCTACCCCATGCGCCTCCTGCTGTTGGATCCCCGCGGTGGGTTTTTTTTCTTGGTGATCGAGACCTTGTGATAGTGCTGAAAAAGGATGTGCACCGGGAAGGGGGGGCGTAGCTCCTGTGCCGTGGCGAGGTAAATGCCGCGCCTGCATCCCTTTCGGTTCCCTTCTTTCCTTTGTTGACTCGGTCTGGAGGGAGCCTAGTCCAGACTGCTGAGGTCATGACCAGTGAGGATCGGGTGCTGGCATTTTCTCGGGATGCCCAGGTGCTGCCGGTCCCGTGGTGCTCTTCCACTATCTGGGTGCCATGGGTGAAGGAGTTTGTTTATGGGGTGCCGGATAGGATGCCTATGCCGATGGCGCCACCTGGTGGCCGAGCGTCCTCTGCCTCTGTGGAAAGCGTACTGCTTGTGCTTTTCGATGCAAGATTTCCATGGAAAATATTAGTGTACGTGATGAACACAAAATACCGCCCTGCGGTGCGGCATGTCTCACTGTCCCGTCCACCGCTGTTTTCGTTGCCGCTCCTCTGTCTTCGGCTCCTATGAACTTTTGACCCTTATCATTCTCCACATTCGTGCGACTCCTAACATCTGTCCTGGTGCATTTGAGAGGATACGCCCTTCATGCAAACCGCACCCATTATCAAGAAGAAAAAGTAGGTCTCACTCTTCACAGTAAGTCTATGCTTCCTGTTGCTTAGGAAATGCTCCATTATCCACTGGAGCACCTTACCAGTTCCTCTTGCCTCTTTCTCCAAATTATGCACCAGGCTTTTTTGGTGTATTGTATCAAAGGCATTCTAACATTTTAAAGAGAATGCAGTCGGCCCACCCTTCTCTTCTTGCTTGAGCTTTATCACCTGGTCGTAGTATTCTATTAAACCTGTGAGGCAAGATTTACCATCCCTGAACCCATGTTGTTTGTGTGTTACGTTGGCCCTTGTCTCCAGATGTGATACTAGTTTTTTCCCACAATCTTCTGTATAACCTTGCATGGAATACAAGTTAACGGACTGTCGTGTCACGAATCCACAGTAAGGCTCGAGGACTAGAGCTTTTCTTCAATAATCAATGAGCCACCTGGCCTTATATATTTCAGATAAATAGGGCTAGGGTAAAGTGAAACTGTAAGTAAAATCCACCAGTTTACTGGGCGAATTTATCTACCTGTCACCACTTCTTATATACACAAATCTCTCTATGCATACTCACAATCAAGTAACAATAAAGTGAATCAACACAAAGTGCATGTCATACTAGGTAGATGTCACTAGACCATAATCACATAACAACATTGGTACACTACTCAATTCAAGACCGGCTGGAGTTTGTCAACATGGTGGGTAGTGACGCTACATAACCAGAGTGACGTCTAAAGAATAAAGTCTAAGCATGTTCATTAATATCACAGGTCAATGAACTCTCACTTTCCTTCAGAAAAAACTAAGTCTCAACTGGACTGACAATGTCTAAGCTCTTTGCAATATTAGGCAGAGTCCACAATGATTGAAATGCGACAAAGCCAATAACTCTCTATGAAAGTTAGAGTTCACAATGACATGATACATGGTAAAGTCAATTACTTGTCTTCAAACGTTTAGAGTTACAATGGTTGGAAAAGTGGCATAGTCAGAAATGTCCTCTCAATGTATAAGTCCACAAACTCCTCACCAGAGGCAGAGTCCACACAGACACAATAATATGACAATAGTTCTCACGTCCATATGTACGCACATTCGAATAAATGAATTATTATTATTATTTTTACTATTATTATTATTATTATTATTATTATTATTATTATTATTATTATTATTATTATTATTATTATTATTATAGTATATCTATGATAAATATTACAAAATCTAAAGGCAGCTTATACAGGTGAGGGAAAGTCTTTATGTGATACTGCAAGACCAGAGGGAGAGAAGGCCAGACTCTGGACCATAAGAAAATTATTATAAACGTTTATGATATATTAATTTTCAATTGGGATTAGAAAAATAGGAATAAGCATTGAATTTAGAATTATTAGACTTATAGAAATATTAGAAAAAACTTCAGCATAAGAGTTGTGATTAAGTGGGAATAGCTAAACGTTGAAATTGAAGAATAATTTTATTTAAAATTGTTAAATTTAATAATAATAAATACAAGGAATGGATAGTTTCACTGCTTTAAACTAAAAGATGTTCAGTATTTGGAATGTGACTCTTGGACCTGCATGTATATCTTTTTAATGTCTAAAGAGACACAATATATTGTTGTGACAACAGTCAGTTGATGGTGACGGCTAACTCCTGCTGATGGGGTGAAGTAAGGGTGTTTTGAAGCAGGGGTACACAGGCCAGCCAGAGGGTTCAGGGTAGACGATGATGCCTCTACCGAGGAAGGCGCCGCTGAACCCAAAGGTTCCATCAGTAATGACGTGATGGTCGCCCAGGGTCAGCGCAGCCAGGTCCACCACAGGGTCTTTTCCTCCTGTAAATTACACAGAAGTCACTTAAGTGATCATTAACCCTTAGATGGTTACAGTTAATGTCTTATCTCATATGGCGAATCAGCCCGTCCTCAGATCAAATCCATTCCATCCAGCGGTCGACCCCAAAGACGCATTCATCAATTTTAACATTTCTGTTCATTTCAAAACAGAACTTTTCTAATTTATTAAAAATAATATTATATATTAGCATATTGTGCATATTTAGGCACTGGTTAGGTTAGGTTCGGTGTTTCAATTCTGTTGGCGATTATTTGTATTTGTAGTACGTGGGTGAAACATTTACAGCGTTATAATTCGACAACCTGTCGAATTTCGGTGAAAGTTGAAGCATTTCAACCCATGTTGAAATGGGTTACATCCAGCGGTCGACCCCACAGACGCATTGATAAATTGTAACATGCTCTTCATTCAAAATGGGAACTTTCTCAAATATAAATTAATATTTTAATATATTAGCATATTGTGCATATATAGGAAATATCAAATTTATCCTAGAACATAACAACATCACAATAAATTTCCTGGACACCACGGTGTACGTGGACGTGACAACCCGACACCTGAACACGAAGGCGTATTACAAACCTACGAACCTTCACACGTACTTGAAGTTCGATTCATGCCATCCGCTAGCCCTAAAGAAATCATTCTCGCTAGGATTACGCCTTAAAAGAATAAACAGCAAGGACGAAACCCTCTACCCCAGCTGGACGACCTATGGGAGATGTTTAGGCATAGAGGTTACCCTGAGGAAACGCTGAACCATGCCCAAGAGAAATTACGCGGAATGACCAGAGAACAGCTTCTTAGGCCCCTGGCACAACGGTTGGAGGATAGGAGATGGATTCTCCCTACCCTGTTCTTTCCTGGTTTTGCAGGGAAACTAAAACAGAAACTCTCAGAAGTACGGGACTGGATGAGGGAACATACAGTGACCACCCCTCTTGGGAGAACTTCCCGCAAAATCCACCAATGATTGCGTGGAGGCGAGGTAAGTCCATCAAGGATCACCTTGTCCGAGCAGGATTACAACCCGGCAACCATGACCCGACAAGGGAGTAGGATATTCATGCCGAGGGAACCCGTCAAACCCCACCAGCGCAGACCTAACCTGACACAGGAGCCTGCACAACACAGCAAGGTAACTGAAGTATGTGGAGTGGTTAGGAGGGGCCTACATGCAAATAATCAGGCAAGATAACCCACGCCTACAGTTGTCCTGGTCACCAGACAAGATAACCCACGCTTACAGTTGTCCTGGTCACCAGACAAGATAACCCACGCTTACAGTTGTCCTGGTCACCTGAGAAGATAAACAACTCCAACACTTGTCCTGGTCACCAGACAAAATAACCCACGCCTACACTTGTCTTGTTCATCAGACAAGATAACCCACGGCTACTGTTGTCCTGGTCACCAGGCAAGATAACCCGCTCCAACATTTGTCCTGGTCACCAGACAAGATAACCCACGCCTACACTTGTCCTGGTCACCAGACAAAATAACCCGCGCCTACACTTGTCCTGTTCATCAAACAAGATAACCCACGCCTACAGTTATCCTGGTCACCAGACAAGATAACCCACGCCTACAGTTGTCCTGGTCATCAGAAACGATAACCCACGCCTACACTTGTCCTTGGTCGTCAGACAAGGTAACCCACGCCTACAGTTGTCCTGGTCATCAGAAACGATAACCCACGCCTACACTTATCCTTGGTCGTCAGACAAGGTAACCCACGCCTACAGTTGTCCTGGTCATCAGAAACGATAACCCACGCCAACACCTGTCCTGGTCACCAGACAAGGGAATGTCATCCTGGTCACCAGTTAAACAGGCCTACTGCAGCAGTGGCCATGACAGCATTACTATCACTAATCATCACCATCACCACTAACATCTATCACCATCACTAAGCACCTCCACCACCACTACTAACCACCATGACTATATACCACCACCACCACTACTAATCACAATGACTAAGTACCAGCATCAACACAACTAACCACCATCACCATCACCATCATTAAGTACCACCACCAACAACACTAACCACCATGACAATCACATAGTACCACCACCATCAATTAGTACCATCACCATCACGACTTACCACCATCACCATCAAAAAGCTCCACCAGCACAATACCTAACCACTATCACCATCACCAATCACCACCACTAACCAGAACCACCACAGTGCTCACCACCACCATCACTAACCACTATCACTATCACAACCACCAACACCACCACTACCACTAATTACTTTCATCACCACCACCACTTTCACCATCACTATCTATAAGTATCACCCCCATCACCACTAACCACCGCCAACACAACAATACTCACCATCACCACTACAATATTCACCACCACAATACTTACCACCATCACTACTAACCCCCATCTCCATCACAACACTCATTACTACCACCACTAACCACTATCACCACCACCAAGTCTAACAACCATCACCACCACAATACTCTCAACCACCACTACCACAAAACTCACCACCACCACAAAACTCACCACCACCACCAACTCTAACAACCGTCACCACCACAAAACTCACCACCACCACCACCAACTCTAACAACCGTCACCACCACAATAATCTCAACCACCACTACCACAAAACTCACCACCACCAAAACTCACCACCACCACCACCAACTCTAACAACCACCACCACCACAAAACTCACTATCACTACCACAAAACTCACCACCACCACATTGCTAACCACTATATTTACCACAATACTCACCAGCACCACAATACTCACTGCCACCACAGTATTCACCACTATCACCACCACAATACTCACCGTCATCACAACAACACTCACCACCATCACTACTTACTACGATCTCCACCACAATATCATCACTACCACCACTAACCACTGCTTGATACCTGCTTGATGGGGGTACTGGGTGTTCTTCTACTTCCCAAGCCCGGCCAGAGCAAAGGCTTGACTTGTGAGTTTGGTCCACCAGGCTGTTGCTTGGAGCGGCCCACAGGCCCACATACCCACCACAGCCCAGTTGGTCCGGCACTCCTTGAAGAAAACTATCTAGTTTACTGTTGAAGATGTCCACGGTTGTTCTGGCCATATTTCTTATGCTCGCTGGGAAGATGTTGAACAACCGCGGACCTGTGATGTTTATACAGTGTTCTCTGATTGTGCCCATGGCATCCCTGCTCCTCACTGGTTCTATTCTGCATTTTCTTCCAATATCGTTCACTCCAGTACGTTGTTATTTTACTGAATAGATTTGGGACCTGGCCTTCCAGTATTTTCCATGTGTATCTTATTTGATATCTCTCTCGTCTTCTTTCTAGTGAGTACATTTGGAAAGCTTTGAGACGATCCTAATAATTTAAGTGCTTTATCGCGTCTATAAATGCCGTATATGTTCTCTGCATTCCCTCTATTTCTGCAAGCTCTTCTGCTCTGAAGAGGTCAGTGAGCACAGAGCAGTACTACAGCCGGGATAGCACAAGTGATTTGAAGAGTACAATAATTGGGAAGGGATCTCTGGATTTGAAAGTTCTCTTAATCCATCCTATCATTTTTATTGCTGACGCTATGTTTGCATGGTTATACTCACTAAACGTTAGGTCGTCAGACATCATTATTCCATCATTATATTATCATTGTACATCATTATAAGTCGTTTACATGCTGTTTTCCTACTATGGGCAGATTTGATTGTGTTTTGTACCCTATATTAAGTTTAAGGTCCTCATTTTTACCGTACTTGAGTACCTGGAATTTTACACTGTTAAACATCATGTTATTTTCTGCTGTCCAATCGAAAACTTTAATAATATCTGCTTGTAGTTTTTCAATGTTTTCAACAGAAGTAATTTTCATGCTGATTTTTGTGTCATCTGCAAAGGATGATACGAAGCTGTGACTTGTATTTGAGTCTATATATGATATAGACTCAAACACAAAGTCTCAGGCGGTCATATAGATATGACCGCACGAGAAACGTCTGAGAAGCAGCCTGGTGGCGAAACTTGACCACAGCACAGTTGCCCTGAAGCAGCTGGACGCCCACTGAGTCCGACAGCTGCACATGGAACACATCCACCAGGGCGACACCAACCAACAGATGGTCCACCGGCACCGTAAATGCCAGACCAGCCGACGATATCCTCTTCACTGGAGGCCGAGAAGTCCCCATGGCAAATCTAAACGCCACCCTGTCAGGGGCAAACCACCACAAGGCAGGGCAACCAGCAATCGTCCAATGTAAACACTAGCCAGGAGCGAAGAGACCTCAGGAGCGTCGGACCCAGCCGGTGGTTGCTACCCAACTCCAATTCCTTCTTTGTATGGAGAGTCGTGTCTGTTTAAGCATTTCCGTTATTTTTTTTCTTCTTTTGTAGTGTAGTCTGCGTTCTCTTTCTACGCTGGACCTCTTTTTGGCTCTCCTCTCAGGTATATGTCTCAGACAGATTTCATATGCTTCAAAAGTTAGTTTTTCTATTCCTTGTTCAGGATTTTTATCACTTAGAACAGTTTCCCATTGAATGTTTGTAAGGTCCCTGTTTATTTTATCCCAGTCTATCCTTTCATTATTTAAACTGAATTTACAGAGTAACCCTTCTCGATTGTTATTTCTCTTGGGCCTACTACCGTTATTAATGTTAGTTTGCACTTCAATGATCTTGTGGTCCGAGTATGTAGTGTCTGAGATTGTAATATTTCTTATTAGCTCATCATTGTTCGTGAATATTAGGTCCAGCGTGTTTTCGTTCCTAGTTAGTTCTGTAATATGCTGATTGAGTGAGAATTTGTCATAGAATCTCGGTAGTTCTCTGATCTGTGGTTGGTTATTTCCTGGTTGATTTCCTGCAATAATGTTATTAGTTACTATTCTCAATTTTAAACTGGGTAAATTGAAATCTCCAAAAAAATAATATCTAGTACAAAGTTTGCTTGGTTATCAAGAATAGTCTCTATTTTGTGTATCTGTTCAGTGAATTCCTCAATTGTTGCATCTGGCGGTTTGTGTATTAGAATAATAATTACATTAAAATTTCCTACCTTGAACAAATCCACAGGTTCGAATCCTCGTCACGGCCCTTGTAGATTTGTTCATTTGATGCAACACGCTATTGTGATTTCTGTGTGTAATGAAGTGGGTGAAGAGGTAGAACGGCCTATTGACATAGCTCGAGTGCATAGAGGAACTGCGTAAAACCCTGGTTTGTGTCTCGGAGAGGCTGCAGGATCCAAGTAAGTTCAGTAGAACATATGGTTTCAATTCTTTTACCATGTTGTAGCTCAGTCGATTAAGGCAGTGTCCGGGATGCTTTCAGACGTAGGTTCAAATGCTCGTCATCCTTGTGGATTTGTTCATTTGATGCATCTCGCTATTCTGATTTCTGTGTGTAATTTTCTACCTTGATTCCAAGTACCTCTACCACCTCATTGGTCGAGTTCAGGAGATCTGTGCATGCCAGTTCCTCTTTAATATAGACCTACTCCTCCACTCGACCTAATTTCTCGGTCACATCTATATAGATTAGACTTTGGGATCCATATTTCACTATCCATGTAGTGTTTCATGTACTTTTGATTTTAGGCCTTGTATCTTTGCTATATGAATGATTTCCCATATTGCGTGTCGCTTCTGGTGGGCTTTGGTAGTTCTCCCCCATCTCCACTCTGGTCCAGGGTGAGCTGTTTTGGTAGTGGATCGTCCAGTGTTGGTAGTAGTACGGGTGTTGTGTGGTGTAGTACCTGTGTGCTTGTTGATGACTTGTATTCCAGTCTTGAGGATATCACCCTCCCCCTCCGTAATCCTGCAGTCATTCTAGCTGCCTGTTCCTCTCTCTTGTATGTTCTTCTCTGTTTCTGCCTTCCTCTAAAAAATTTCCATTACTATCATATTGATCTTCCCATCTACAACGCCGTGTATCACTCACGTGGAAATCCGGGGACTTTGTAACCTTTTAACGGGGATTACCTTTTGTAACTTTTGTAAAGATTATCTTTTGTACTTTTGTAAAGATTATCTTTTGTACTTTTGTAAAGACTTTTTGTAAAGATGTAACTTTTTAAAAGATGTAACTTTTTAAAGGATGTAACTTTTTAAAAGATGTAACTTTTAACGGGGATTGTAACTTTTTTTTCTTTAACTGAAGATTTAAATAGTTTAGGGTGGAAGTATCTGCACTCTGTTCCAAAATGGCATGTACCCCTCGCCAACATGTTCCTGCATTTTCAAGGATGCAGAAAAGTGCATTTTATGCCATTTATTCCATATTTGATATTCTCAGTTTTTATTTTCTCCTCGTTATTTATACCTATGCCTGTCTTGGCTGACTGTTTATTGGAGCCATCTCCGTTTTTCATCACAATTCCTTCGTTTATGCACTCTTTCCCACTGTTGCTGTCATTGTTTATTTTACCTGGCTCTGCAATATTGCTGTTGTTTTGTCCCACAATACCCTCTCCCTCCACACTTCTGCTGTGGTTCTCTAAACTACCTGTTCATTTGTTTTAGTCGTTATCCAGTGTTGTTTTTTCACAGTCCGCATATATCATTGGTAGCTTTTCTGTGAATGTTAATCTGTGTGACTCGGGAATGGCATTCATCAGTTGGGTTATGTTTTCCCATATTAATCTGTCATTTTTGCAAACACGGTATATTCCTTGTCTGTTTGTGTATGTTCTTCTTGTAGATAATGCTGCACAGCTCAGGTGAAATGTTGTGTTACAGATGCAACACTTGACGCCTGCACTACATCTTCCAAATTCTTCAAACACTTGCCACATACCTAACCTGAAAGTTGGGTGGACAGTGCTTCGGATTTGTAGTCCTGAGGTTCCGGGTTCGATTCCCGAGGGAGGCATAGACAAATGGGCAAAATGTTTCTTTCACCCTGATGTCCCTGTTACCTATCTTGAGGTTATCTTGAGATGATTCGGGTCTTTTTAGTGTCCCCGCGGCCCGGTTCTCGACCAGGCCTCCACCCTCAGGAAGCAGCCCGTGACAGCTGACTAACACCCAGGTACCTATTTTACTGCTAGGTAACAGGGGCATAGGGTGAAACAAACTCTGCCCATTGTTTCTCGCCGGCGCCTGGGATCGAACCCAGGACCTCAGGATCACAAGTCCCGCGTGCTGTCCGCTCGGCCGACCGGCTCCCTGTATGTTATCTAGCAGTAAATGGTTACCTGGGATTTAGTCAGCTGCTACGGGCTGCTTCCTGGGGGGGGGGGGTAACAAAAAGGAGGCCTCGTCGAGCACTGGGCCACGGAGACTCTAAGCCCCGAAATCATCTCAAGATAACCTCAAGATAACCTACCTCCATTGTCTGATGTATTGTATTTGTGCTTCATCATATGTATCCCTTGTTGACTTTCGTACTTTTACTATTTATAATATTATATTTATATAATTATAATATTATATGTATATAATTATAATATTATATTTATATAATTATAATATTATATATATTTATAATATTATGTGTACAAGCTTATATTTATAATATTATATATGTTTATTTGTTCTACTTTATGGGCAGGTACTTATCGCATGGTAGAGGGTGACGGTCCCAGTGGGATGTACAGTTGACACGTTATTCCCAGGTCGTAGGCTGGATGCCATCAGTTGCCAGTTACTTGAGTTATAACATTGATATATTAATTTGTCTGTATTACCATAAGGGATTTTCTGCTTAATTTCCTGCTTGTAATGGTATTCACTTACTCTGTTATTAATTCCTAGATCCACATTCCCCTATTACACTTGTTGGAAACACATTACTAGTAACCACACACACGGTGATAACGGGACGTGGCCTACGCTCGGGATGGCCGACATTTACACACAATGGACTTATTTTGTGTATAATTTGGTCACTTGATATTAAGGTAGGTTATGTTAATTTTTACAGTTGACACAATGTTACATAGAGAGCTTAGCACTGTGGACAACTATGATTTCTTGATATTTCAATAAGAGGGATGCGATTTTTTTTTAAATGTCTTTGTAACTTTTGCCTCCGGACTCCAGGCACCACAAGGGCAGGCAAACGGCTGTACTCGTTGACTACACTCGAAATTCACTTATTATTTCCTTAAAACACAAAAGTCGGATGGTTATGACTATGATATATAGTTTAATATGTTGAGACGCACTTTATGAGATATTTCAATGANAGGACAGCAACAGCACCACCACCACAACAAGGACAGCAACAGCACCACCACCAAGGACAGCAACAGCACCACCACCAACAAGGACAGCAACAGCACCACCACAATGACAGCAGCACCACCACCAACAAGGACACGCAACAG
Organism: Procambarus virginalis; assembly: GCA_020271785.1. Classification (NCBI taxonomy): domain Eukaryota; kingdom Metazoa; phylum Arthropoda; class Malacostraca; order Decapoda; family Cambaridae; genus Procambarus; species Procambarus virginalis. The sequence goes on along the minus strand of WNGS01166011.1, from coordinate 279,471 downwards.
CACCACCACCAAGGACAACAACAGCACCACCACCAACAAGGACAGCAACAGCACCACCACCAACAAGGACAGCAACAGCACCACCACCAACAAGGACAGCAACAGCACCACCACCAACAAGGACAGCAACAGCACCACCACCAACAAGGACAGCAACAGCACCACCACCAACAAGGACAGCACAGCACCACCACCAACAAGGACAGCAACAGCACCACAACACAAGGACAGCAACAGCACCACCACCAAGGACAGCAGCACCACCACCACCAACAAGGACAACAACAGCACCACCACAACAAGGACAGCACCACCACCAACAAGGACAGCAACAGCACCACCACCACCACACAACAAGGACAGCAACAGCACCACCACCAACAAGGACAGCAACAGCACCACCACCACCAAGACAGCAACAGCCACCACCACACAAGGGACAGCAACAGCCCCACACCAACAAGGACAGCAACAGCAGCACCACCAACAAGGACAGCAATAGCACCACCACCACAAGGACAGCAACAGCACCACCACCAACAAGGACAACAACAGCACCACCACCAACAAGGACAGCAACAGCACCACCACCAACAAGGACAACAACAGCACCACCACCAACAAGGACAGCAACAGCACCACCACCACCACTAACAAGGACAGCAACAGCACCACCACTAACAAGGACAGCAACAGCACCACCACCAACAAGGACAGCAACAGCACCACCACTAACAAGGACAACAACAGCACCACCACTAACAAGGACAGCAACAGCACCACCACCACACTAACAAGGACAGCAACAGCACCACCACCACCACTAACAAGGGACAGCAACAGCACCACACCACCACTAACAAGGACAGCAACAGCACCACACCCCAAGGACAGCAACAGCACCACCACAACAAGGACAGCAACAGCACCACACTAACAAGGACAGCAACAGCACCACCACCAACAAGGACAAACAGCAACAGCACCACCACCAACAAGGACAACAACAGCACACACCAACAAGGACAGCAACAGCACCACCACTAACAAGGACAGCAACAGCACCACCACTACCAAGGACAGCAACAGCACCACCACTAACAAGGACAGCAAAGCACCACCACCAACAAGGACAGCAACAGCACCACCACTAACAAGGACAGCAACAGCACCACCACCAACAAGGACAGCAACAGCACCACACAACAAGGACAGCAACAGCACCACCACTAACAAGGACAGCAACAGCACCACACACTAACAAGGACAGCAACAGCACCACCACCAACAAGGACAGCAACAGCACCACCACTAACAAGGACAGCAACAGCACCACCACCAACAAGGACAGCAACAGCACCACCACTAACAAGGACAGCAACAGCACCACACTAACAGGACAGCAACAGCACCACCACAACAAGGACAGCAACAGCAACACCACCCCACACTAACAAGGACAGCAACAGCACCACCCACCAGGACAGCAACAGCACCACCACCAACAAGGACAGCAACAGCACCACCACCAACAAGGACAGCAACAGCACCACCACCACAAGGACAACAACAGCACCACCACCACAAGGACAGCAACAGCACCACCAACAAGGACAGCAACAGCACCACCACCAACAAGGACAGCAACAGCACCACCACCACCAACAAGGACAACAACAGCAACACCACACCACCAAGGACAGCAACAGCACCACACACCAACAAGGACAGCAACAGCACCACCAACAAGGACAGCACAGCACCACCACCACCACCAACAAGGACAGCAACAGCACCACCACCACCAACAAGGACAGCAGCACCACCACCACCACCAACAAGGACAGCAGCACCACCACCACCACCAACAAGGACAACAACAGCACCACCACCAACAAGGACAGCAGCACCACCACCACCAACAAGGACAACAACAGCACCACCACCAACAAGGACAGCAGCACCACCACCACCAACAAGGAGAGCACCACCACAACAAGGACAGCACCACCACCACCACGACAAGGACAGCAACAGCACCACCACCACCAACAAGGACAACAACAGCACCACCAACACCAACAAGGACAGCAACACCACCACCAACAAGGACAACAACAGCACCACCACCAACAAGGACAACAACAGCACCACCACCACCACCACACAACAGCACCACCACCAACAAGGACAGCACCACCACCAACAAGGACAGCACCACCACCAACAAGGACAGCACCACCACCAACAAGGACAGCACCACCACCAACAAGGACAGCACCACCACCAACAAGGACAGCAGCACCACAGCAGCAGCAGCAGCAGCAGCAGCTGGTGTGGGAACAACACACACCCACCGCGGAAATGACCTAAGGGGGCAGGAATTCCCACTGATGACCCTTTTAGCCTGATGTTCCCTCTGTTCATCCCCTCACCTCTCCCCCTTCCCTCTCTTCTCCCCCCTCACCACTCCCCCTTCCCTCTCTTCCCATCTACCCTTCGTCCCTGTCCTTTACTCATCACTCCTCTCTCTCCATCTATCCCCGTCTCCCCTATTATCGTTTCGGACCTCACCTTCCCCTCATCTGCCCCCTCCCTAGCCTCCCCTCACCTCTCAGGTCATTCCCTCCCTAGCCTCCCCTCACCTCTCAGGTCTCTCCCTCCCTAGCCTCCCCTCATACCTTATCGTCTACCACAGATATTTTCCCCTAATTTACCTTTGTTTCCCCTCGGCTTCTCCGGTTTCTCCCTCTGTTATTATCAAATCTGTTTTAGTGTCCCCTCGCATGTGTTTGTTTTACACGTTTCCCCCACACTTGTTCTCCCCCCACACCTGTCCTCGCCTCCCCCACACCTGTCCTCGCCTCCAGAGCCGAGGGACAGTGAGAGGGGGAGAAGACGCCACCTGCTGCCCCTCAGACGGTCGCCTTAAGACAGGAGCAGAGGCATGCTAACTCCTCCAATCAGTCTGAGAGCCTTCCCGTCCCGTAGCTCATGGTAAGCCCTACCCAACTGGTATTCCGCCACCAGCCAATCGTTTAACATCCGGGTACTGAGACTGGAGCCCAATCCTCCCTGGCCAGAACTCGAACCCAGGCTTAGCGAGGCGCTGGGCGAAAAAGAAGAAAACGAAACTTCTTAAAGAACCTTCTCCAGGTGTGGTTCTGGGCGTTCTTCTCCTCCCCAAGCACGGCCGCGTGTGATAACTTGGTCCAACAGACTGTTGCTTGGTGCGGCCTGCAAGCCCCAATTGGCAACTTACTCTATTCTTACTTACTCTTTGGATTAAGATATATTTCTTGCGTTGTTATTGATGAGGCCATCATTTTGGCCAGGTGATTAGTGTTAAAATATAGGGTTACTATACCAAAGTAAAGTGTATATGCAATGGAAAACACAACCGAAACTGTCTCTATTTTCCGCTTGTTACAACTTGTAATAAAGTTGCTACATCTTGGCTTAACGTGTTTATGACGTATTAGAACGTTGTTACAACTTGCTATATTGGTTTTTATAACTGGTTAGGAGGTGTTAAATCTTGTTCGAACGTTGTACCAACGTCGTAGTTTCGGTGTGTGTTTGGCGGGAAGAGAGCCATCACGTTCGGATCCTCGAAATGTTGCAACATAAATACGGCCAAAATTCCGTATTCCGCGGGTTTCAATTGCCCATGAGGACCCGGACACCCCCCCCCCCCCCCACAAAGACTCCTCCCATCTTGAGGTTACCTTCAAGCTCGAAATAACAAATTAAGTTACCCAAACTCCAAATAAATCTATTGTTTAGGGTACCTGCTTGATGGGGTTCTGGGAGTTGTTCTACTGCCCAAGCCCGGCGACCCGAGGCCAGGCTCGACTTGTGAGAGTTTGGTCCACCAGGCTGTTGCTTGGAGCGGCCCGCAGGCCCACATACCCACCACAGCCCGGCTGATCCGGAACTTCTCTTAGAAAACAGTTCAGTTTTCTCTTTAAGATGTCCAAGGTTGTTCCGGCAATAAGCAGGGTAAGTCTAGAGCCTTTTCCTTGGCCTTAAATTTGCTAATTTAAATCTCATTAATCGTTATTACTGGGCCTTTTAAAAGGTAAATAAACAAATTTCAGGCCCATACTGAGAGAGTATTGGGATTTATAATTGTGAGTGGCTTTAGGGTGGGTCGGCAGAGCAGAACAATCCCAACCTTACGAGTACAACCTTACGGAAAAGAAACATTGGGCAGAGTTTCTTTCACCCTATGCCCCTGTTACCTAGCAGTAAATAGGTATCTGGGAGTTAGTCAGCTGTCACGGGCTGCTTCCTGGTGTGTGTGTGTGTGATGTGAAAAAAATAGTAGTAGTCACAAACAGTTGATTGACAGTTGAGAGGCGGGCCGGATGAGCAGAACTCAACCCCCGCAAACACAACTAGGTAAATACAATTAGGTGAGTACGTAACCCTCCGTTCCCCCCCCCCCCCCCACCTTCTCTCTCCCTCACCCTCCTCATTATAGTCACTATAGGCGACTTATCTCGTCCGCGCCTTCCCCCTTTGTCGTGTCAACATCCCTCATCCTGCCACCCCCGCCCCGCCCCCTCGTGGTACTAGCCCCGCTACTCTTTCCCAACGACGTCCTCTCTAAGACATCTTTCTTTTGCCAAACTTGAGGCTTCGGATATTTGGGGTAAAGCGGAGAGACCGACAGATTTGTACCTTACCCTTTCTCCCACCCTTCTTATATATAGACATTTCATTAACATATCATTAAGCAACTTTTAAGACACACTGCAACACAATCTGGAAAAAATCATATTCTTACACTTTATTTCTCAAACACTTGAAGATCAGATACAATGTTTTGGTTAACAACCACCACTAGAGCTAATGGAACTATGTCCCGTCACCTGGAACGTCCCATCCCAAATCCTTATCCAGACCCCTTCCCAGTCCTATATAGTCGTAACGGCTTGGCGCTTTCCCCTGATGGTTCCTTCCTTCCTTCCCGTCACCTGGAATATGATAAACGTCCACCACAATAATTAACGGAACGTTATTCCAAGCAGGTACCCCTTTAACCTTAAATCACCCAACAGACACAAATATTCTCCTCTGTCCCCTCTTGGCCCGACTGGGATAAAATACGATCCTTTCTACTGTCGCATCTCTTCTTCTAGCACGAAGGCAACAAGTATCAGTGCGAAGTATCATCTGGAACACGAAGGAGACAACAGATAACACCGCACAAGAACGCGCCCCCTTGGACCACGTGAGGCAGACCCCCTCCCCGTCCGCCTTTTCCACGTGGAAAAAGAATAAAGCATTGGAAGGCTCCACACAAACTCCAGAGGCTGAGATTAACTCTGTGAATTTTTCCCTCTGGAAGGTGAGATGCGACACTGGCCCATCAGGATGGCTCCAGTAAGGATCAAACTGGTCACGCACGCGGGCAAATATTGACTGCTTAAAGATTTAAACATCAAACTGGAGCGAACGAGCGAGAGAAGGAATCAGTAAACGGCCCAAGAGCGTCCCAGCCTGGAAAAGTGCACTAACGTCTGGAAAAATGTCTATTATCAATGATGCCCAAGAAAGGGGGGGGGGGTTCCAAGACTTTTTCTAGCATAAAAGTACACAAAATTGTTTCTTGCGATTTTGCATTTTTTCGCAAATGCAAAAAATAAACAAATTCTTTGTTAATTCTTGTTATATGAAGTTAACATAGCCCTTATTATTTTACTTTACGATAAAAATATGTTGTTAATTTTATCATTTATTGCATGGGATTAAAGAATGATTCTGGTAATTTGTCTTTATATTCCAGGCACTGTT
>WNGS01166011.1:227241-240338 GCA_020271785.1 Procambarus virginalis | reverse complement strand
CTACTACTACCGTCCACCACCGGTGGTGTTACTGTCCTTTCTCATCAATATTCCCTTTACTGTCATCACATCCTTCCCCGCCGCCGCTCCTGGCTTTCTTAGCTCGTGTGGTTTCATCTTCCTGCTAGATGGCTGCCCCTGCTGCTATCATTAGCCCTGCTGCTATCATTAGCCCTGCTGCTATCATTAGCCCTGCTGCTATCATTAGCCCTGCTGCTATCATTAGCCCTGCTGCTATCATTAGCCCTGCTGCTATTAGCCCTGCTGCTATCATTAGCCCTGCTACTATCATTAGCCCTGCGCTATCATTAGCCTGCTGCTATCATTAGCCCTGCTGCTATCATTAGCCCTGCTGCTATCATTAGCCCTGCTGCTATCATTAGCCCTGCTGCTATCATTAGCCCTGCTGCTATCATTAGCCCTGCTACTATCATTAGCCCTGCTACTATCATTAGCCCTGCTGCTATCATTAGCCCTGCTACTATCATTAGCCCTGCTGCTATCATTAGCCCTGCTATCATTAGCCCTGCTGCTATCATTAGCCCTGCTGCTATCATTAGCCCTGCTACTATCATAGCCCTGCTGCTATCATTAGCCCTGCTGCTATCATTAGCCTGCTATCATTAGCCCTGCTGCTATCATTAGCCCTGCTGCTATCATTAGCCCTGCTGCTATCATTAGCCCTGCTGCTATCATTAGCCCTGCTGCTATCATTAGCCCTGCTGCTATCATTAGCCCTGCTATCATTAGCCCTGCTGCTATCATTAGCCCTGCTGCTATCATTAGCCCTGCTGCTATCATTAGCCCTGCTACTATCATTAGCCCTGCTACTATCATTAGCCCTGCTGCTATCATTAGCCCTGCTATCATTAGCCCTGCTGCTATCATTAGCCCTGCTGCTATCATTAGCCCTGCTGCTATCATTAGCCCTGCTACTATCATTAGCCCTGCTGCTATCATTAGCCCTGCTGCTATCATTACCCCTGCTGCTATCATTAGCCCTGCTGCTATCATTAGCCCTGCTGCTATCATTAGCCCTGCTATCATTAGCCCTGCTGCTATCATTAGCCCTGCTGCTATCATTAGCCCTGCTATTATCATTAGCCCTGCTGCTATCATTAGCCCTGCTGCTATCATTAGCCCTGCTGCTATCATTAGCCCTGCTGCTATCATTAGCCCTGCTGCTATCATTAGCCCTGCTACTATCATTAGCCTTGCTACTATCATTAGCCCTGCTGCTATCATTAGCCCTGCTGCTATCATTAGCCCTGCTGCTATCATTAGCCCTGCTGCTATCATTAGCCCTGCTACTATCATTAGCCTTGCTGCTATCATTAGCCCTGCTGCTATCATTAGCCCTGCTGCTATCACTAGCCCTGCTGCTATCACTAGCCCTGCTGCTATCACTAGCCCTGCTGCTATCACTAGCCCTGCTGCTATCACTAGCCCTGCTGCTATCATTAGCCCTGCTGCTATCATTAGCCCTGCTGCTATCATTAGCCCTGCTGCTATCACTAGCCCTGCTGCTATCACTAGCCCTGCTGCTATCACTAGCCCTGCTGCTATCACTAGCCCTGCTGCTATCACTAGCCCTGCTGCTATCACTAGCCCTGCTGCTATCACTAGCCCTGCTGCTATCACTAGCCCTGCTGCTATCACTAGCCCTGCTGCTATCATTAGCCTTGCTGCTATCATTAGCCCTGCTGCTATCATTAGCCCTGCTGCTATCATTAGCCCTGCTACTATCATTAGCCTTGCTACTATCATTAGCCCTGCTGCTATCATTAGCCTTGCTGCTATTAGCCCTGCTGCTATCATTAGCCCTGCTGCTATCATTAGCCCTGCTGCTATCATTAGCCTTGCTGCTATTAGCCCTGCTGCTATCATTAGCCCTGCTGCTATCATTAGCCCTGCTGCTATCATTAGCCCTGCTGCTATCATTAGCCCTGCTGCTATCATTAGCCCTGCTGCTATCATTAGCCCTGCTGCTATCATTAGCCCTGCTGCTATCATTAGCCTTGCAGCTATTAGCCCTGCTGCTATCATTAGCCCTGCTGCTATCATTAGCCCTGCTGCTATCATTAGCCCTGCTGCTATCATTAGCCCTGCTGCTATCATTAGCCCTGCTGCTATCACTAGCCCTGCTGCTATCATTAGCCCTGCTGCTATCACTAGCCTTGCTGCTGCTGATGGTATTGATCATGCTGCTGTTCTTCGCTGATGTCGCTGCTTTTACTGGTCATTTACTTGGTGGTGTTGGAACAAGCTCTCACAACTTAAGGCTGGCTCCCGGGGCGGGCTTGGGGGAGTAGAACTCCCAGAACCCCATCAACCAGGTACAAACCAGGTAGATACCTCCGGAATATTCCCTCTCTTCCTCTCTCCCTTCTCTCTCACTTAGACCCCTAGAAATAATCAATATAATTTCCAAGTGCTATATAATCATACAAACTTGGCGCTTTCTCCTCATAATTACTGACCTTGTGGGGATTACATTACCCTGACAGACATCGTCCTCGGAGTTGTGGAGAATATATTCGGTAATGATTTTTAAGGGCTATTCATGCCCGTGCCATCTCTTGGGTGGCTTAATCTTCACCAATCATCATCGGTAATGATTTAATAGTGAATGCATTATACCCTCCATGCATCCGAGCCCTGCTACTGTGCCAGGTAAGTCCACTACGGGCTTACCATAGCCCGTGCTACTTGGAACTTGTTCCGAGTAGCTGAAACTAGAACAAGAGTCTTCGCCACAGGATGCTGGAGTGCACGAGGTCCTTGGAGCTTTTGCTTAGCCTCCTAGAGTCTCAAAAAGACCCTAGAGTCTTGGTACAGCCTCTGGAAGTGAGGGAACCCACAGGTAAGTGCACTACCACTAACATGGAACAAGAACACCATCGCAAAGGTCCAAACGACCACCACCAGTGTTGTCCAAAATCGACCGCCCCGTTCGGGATCAAGAGACCCATCACGTTCGGATCCTCGAAATGTTGCAACATAAATACGGCCAAAATTCCGTATTCCGCGGGTTTCAATTGCCCATGAGAACCCGGACCCCCCCCCCCACAAAGACTCCTCCCACCTTGAGGTTACCTTCAAGCTCGAAATAACAAATTAAGTTACCCAAACTCCAAATAAATCTATTGTTTAGGGTACCTGCTTGATGGGGTTCTGGGAGTTGTTCTACTGCCCAAGCCCAGCGGCCCGAGGCCAGGCTCGACTTGTGAGAGTTTGGTCCACCAGGCTGTTGCTTGGAGCGGCCCGCAGGCCCACATACCCACCACAGCCTGGCTGATCCGGAACTTCTCTTAGAAAACAGTTCAGTATTCTCTTGAAGATGTCCAAGGTTGTTCCGTCCTTGGCCTTAAATTTGCTAATTTAAAACTCATTAATCGTTATTACTGGGCCTTTTAAAAGGTAAATAAACAAATTTCAGCCCCATACTGAGAGAGTATTGGGATTTATAATTGTGAGTGGCTTTAGGGTGGGTCGGCAGAGCAAAACAATCCCAACCTTACGAGTTGTAACAGTGCCTGGGAGTTATTATTATTATTATTATTTTCTACCACAGACGTGGCCACACATTTACAATGCTAACCAGCATATATACATTTTCTTCTGTCCTCCATGGACAGGGTTAGAGATGTGTTAAACATATAGTTCAGGGATTTATTGAACAATCAACCACAGAAGGTGATTTGGTGCTTTTAAAATGCTAAGCTAATCTTCATACGTAAATACATAGATACACAAGTGTCTGCGAGTGACAGGTGTGTGTGGGCCTGTGAGTGACAGGTGTGTGGGCCTGTGAGTGACAGGTGTGTGGGCCTGTGAGTGACAGGTGTGTGGACCTGTGAGTGACAGGTGTGTGGACCTGTGAGTGACAGGTGTGTGGGCCTGTGAGTGACAGGTGTGTGGGCCTGTGAGTGACAGGTGTGTGTGGGCCTGTGAGTGACAGGTGTGTGTGGGCCTGTGAGTGACAGGTGTGTGTGGGCCTGTGAGTGGCAGGTGTGTGGGCCTGTGAGTGGCAGGTGTGTGGGCCTGTGAGTGGCAGGTGTGTGGGCCTGTGAGTGACAGGTGTGTGGGCCTGTGAGTGACAGGTGTGTGGGCCTGTGAGTGACAGGTGTGTGGGCCTGTGAGTGACAGGTGTGTGGGCCTGTGAGTGACAGGTGTGTGGGCGTGTGAGTGACAGGTGTGTGGGCCTGTGAGTGACAGGTGTGTGGGCCTGTGAGTGACAGGTGTGGGGTCACCACCACCTCGTCACCTCAAGGAAGGGAAAGGTCTTCATCTGGTTATTCTTGTTAGGTGGCGGGTGTTGTCTTACGCTACCTGACACTCCCTCCTCCTTCCCTCCCTCTCCCTCCTTCCAGATGGTCAATGTTTGTCCTTCCCTCCTGCTTTCCCCCATCTCTACAAGCAGGTAGACTCGGGTGATGTCGCTGATTGCTTACAGACGACGTCCATCCTGTTAGCAGGCCGAGGGCTTCCTCTTCCCCATAGCTCATTAAGGTAAGCTATTAAGGTAAGCTATTAAGGTAAGCTATCAAGGTAATAAAACCTTAATAGTTTACCCCTGGGACAGGACCCGTCAATCGGTTGACAACCAGATCCCAATTACCAGCGAGTGAACAGAGCGAGGTCCCCACGACGACACCTTATCATCCAGTCATAAAATGGCTTACGGGTTATTCATGCCCGTGCCACCTCTTGGCTGGCTTAATTTTTATCGATCAATAAAATGGCCCCAGCTAGAACCAGGACGTTAAAAGAAGACACCAAGACCTGTGTCACGCCCCGCTCCTGTGCCAGGTAAGTTACGGGCTCACCATAGCCCGTGCTGCTTGGAACTTGTTCCGAGTAGCTGAGTCTATAACAACAACAACAACAACCTGTGTCAGTTAGAGTCCCGCCAGGTGTGAGGACACGACGGTGACACAATGTTCTTACTTGTGGAATTCCTGACCAATACTCTAGATACTTAGATACCTTGAAGATACTACATACTGAGTGTCTTCAAGCTATTCTGTGAACTGGTCTGGGGTACGGAATACACATTACACAAACATACATTATATATATATATATATATATATATATATATATATATATATATATATATATATATATATATATAACCCACATATTACGTATATGTGAGTTGTGTGTGTGTGTGTGTGTACTCACCTAGCGAAGGTTAATTCGCTAGGTGAGTACAATTCACCTTCGCAATTCTGTGATTGCGAAGGTTAAACTCTGGCTCTTTGGGCCCGCCTCTCAACTGTCAATCAATCAACTGTTGTTTTTTTCCACACACACACACCCCCTAGGAAGCAGCCCGTAGCAGCTGTCTATCTCCCAGGTACCTATTTACTGCTACGTGAACAAAGGCTCAGGGTGCAAGAAACTCTGCCCATTTGTTTCCGCCTCCGCCAAGGATCGAACCCGGACCCATAGAACTGCAAATCCTGAGCGCTGTCCAAATTTGTTAATACACTGAATATGACTGAAAGGGTTAGATCAATGATTCTAGCAAGATTCATTTCTACATTTCCCAAGATCTTTACTTGAGAAGGAAGTTGAAAAATTAAGTCCCCAAAGTTCATTTTACAATTGTATTTACCTGACGCTAAACGATGCCTTTCGTTGAAGCTCTCAACAGCTTTGGAGGAAGAGAAGCGAATACAAACTGGTTGAAGCTACAACATTTACAGCCATGTAGGATAAGGTGACACGGCCTACTGCCCACCTGTAGGTTATCTTGTTATCTTGAGATAACTGCTTGAGGTAGCAGGTCATTTCACCTACAACGTAGATGGCCGTTCGTGTAAAGATATCTACAGTATCCTCATGATATTTGGATTCCGAGGGAATCCAAATATCATGAGGATCAGAATTGGATATCAGAATTGGGATCACTAAAGACCTTTTGTGTCCTTTGTAATGCTTTTGCGTTACCGCTCACAAGATGGGTATGAGGTGCACAATAAACTAGCCGCCTCAACAATCAAATCAGCGTTATGGGTCACCCCTGTGACGCGCGCCTTAACCCATTGGGGATCACGACATGCTACTTACTATGTATAATATGTACGTGGTATGTGTGTTCTACACCCCAAGCTACCCCGGTGAAAGCAGCTTACCTTATAAACAAGAAGAAACACACTATGAAATGCTCCCTCCTCCGTCACAGTTGCCCAGCCCTCCCGCCCCGTCCACAAGACTCGACTCCAGTCTCATTTTCATCTTGCTCCATTAACTGCACCATTTCATCCATCACTCCATCTTAACGATACCAGTCTTATCCCCAGTCCTCGGTAATGACTCAAGCCATGTTGTGCGCTCGCTCGCTCGCTCCAGGCAAGATACAACAGTAATGTATTCTAAGAAATGTATTGGCCGAATATTGGACGAATATCTATTGGCTGAATCCATTCCGAAATGTAATGTATTCTAAGAAAAGTATTCTAATGTATTCTAAGAACTGTTGTATTGTAAGAATACAACAGCAATGTTGTACTCTTGCCTGGGTCGACTGTAGTTCTCTGGGAGGGGGGGGGGGAGGTTGTAGGTTACAGCCACAACAACTTCCTCACCCCTACAGTGAAATGATTCCCACAGTATATTTCTCTGTAGTTGTTGCCCCACAGCAAGAAATTCCTTCGAGATCCAAACAAAAATCACACACAAAAGCAGTGACTCCCTAGCATCGTACAAGACCAGGAGCAACCAAGTCGGAAGACCTCACTTTTAAAGATCACAATAAAGTAGCCGTCACAAGAGCAAGACAAATGACAGGCTGGACAAAAAGAACCTTTAAAGCAAGATTCTTTTTTCTGATAAATATTTGTGATGTGAATGAGTTTTGATAAATGAGCTATCCTGACTACTTAGGTAATGATTCCAAAGATCGTCCTTCATTTCCTCCCTGGAATCTGGTTGTAGCAGGTGTTCAATTATCCAAAGTACTGTGATAATTTGATTTGTGACCGAATGCACCAAGTTGGTAAATCCTGTAATAATTTTTTAAAAATAGTAAATGTCACTATTTTTTGCAAAGTTATTACAAAATCTGTTACCCTAATAGTTGCTTTATAAAATACAGTAGAATTCCTACTGGTTGTACCTGTAATAGGGTTTGATATAGTGGAATATAGATAATTTGTAATGAAATGATCATACAGTGATAAAAATGTCTTTTTTAAAGGATATTATGTAATGAGCAGCACTGAAATTCAGTTGATTAGAGATAATGTTAGATAATACACTAATATGTATGTATATACCACAATGTGAGGTAGATAATATATGATTAAGATGCAGTTGTCTTTGACAATGATAGATTAAGTACTGTGATTTCTTACCACAGAACAATATTAATATATGAATGCTTACTAGTTAATGGATATGGTGGCTAAAGACACTGCAAACAATTTGTTTACTTAGATATATAGCTATGATAACTATTGGCTGATAGCTAGGTTAGGCTAGAATATGTAAAAAATATTTCCAATGCAAATCAAGAAGTTTCTTATGTATTTGCTGGAATAATATAGTCTATTTTATAGACTATCTATGTTTAAAGGACCAATAATTATCTAGTTTCTAGACTATCCGGTTCGAAGGACCAAAAATGTGGGAAAAAACCTGCTGTGATTGATATAAGACGAGACTACCAGAGACTTGTACTGAACTAAATTAAAAAATTACTGTATGCAAATTAATTCAACTAAAAATCTCTAGCTAGGGTTGTAATTCCTAGCTCCTCTTTTCCTAATGACAGATAATGGGCTGTAAGGGGCAGGTGGGTGAGTGAATTAGTTGATAGGTTGATTGTAGTTCCACGTCCACCTGCCAACAGGTATCTCAAATCAGCTTGTATTTTATACACAGGATAAGATTATATAAATTCAGTTATATAACTGAACACTGGCTCTGGTTTAAATCAGAGATTTAAACATACACAGTCTAGCCTAGCACTTTAGCAATTAACAGCCAATACATTTATACTATAAACAACTTAAATTGTAAATTGCAAAGTATGATAAATGACCTTAATGTATGGTCTGAGTACTGTTACTGAGTACTAAAATTATTCAATTAACTGAACTTATATGATTACTTAAAAAATAACTAAGCAAGCAATTGTTAACTTAATTTCTATATTCAATTATTTGCAATGTATATGATCAATGTCTATGATTCAATACAGTCAGCTTGTTGAATCTCTTCCTACACTCTGGACACTCATGATTATTTGATAACTTATTGTGACAATCTTCTCTGACACTGGACACTCATGAGGTTCAGAGCTTGCATAAGATTCTGCTGTACCACAATTATTAATAATAAACTCACAGAAAGATGAGGCGTTGCCTCGCCTTTTTACCGACTATCAGTCTTATAGAATATTAATGTTCTACTAGCTTTACTTGGCCAACTAATACGCTACAGTAATAACATTCAATAAACTTAGCTGAAGCCGGGTGCCTGTCTGACAAAGTGTGCTAGACTGAAGAACTCTCTTGGCGAGTTTAGGCACGATATTTAGATTACAGCGTTGCTGTTTGATCGAGTAGCGTCGCTACGGGATTGGACTGCTTTGCAGAAGATAACAATGAAGAGTAGGGATGAGATTAGGGATGAAGGTGGAGACCGCTTCACTATATGCTCCACTCTACACTTATTTTACATAAATGTTCTAGGATTTCCTTGTTGATATATTGTCCAGGTAGTCCCCCAGTTCTAGAGAGTGTTCACTGGTGATAATGATATGAGATAAGGTGTCCTTGAGCTGAAAATGTTCGCTAAGGGACCGTCACGTGTACACTGTAGTGTAAACATACGTGTTCTGCCCGGGGCTGTGGTGGGCGCTTCTCTCCCGAGATGCCTCCCCCATCCCCCTTGAAAAAGGGGGTACTTACAATGAATATGGATTTATTATTTTTACAGTCTAGACTTATGATTGAGATAAGATGTGATTATAATAAAATATGATATAGGATTTTAAAGATTATAAGTAGTACTTGATAATACCACTGACTCTTAATAAGGATTCGATTTTATCTCTACCCGGAAAAGATAAGGATACTACGTCAGTGTTCCATAAATGTTTTAATAACAAATCCTCTAGAAGCTTCTGGATTCCTTGAAGAACTATTGCACTAGTCACGTAGGCATCTATAGGTCCCGTAGGCGTCCGGGATCTATAGTGGCATTGTCCTTCTAGAGATCAAGCTATATCGTGGAATCTATTAGTGATTCGATGATTTTATTTGATTCTATATGATTTAGATTTGATATAGATATGATATAAATATGATTTGATATGATATGATATGTATAGAATAATACATTTCTAAGATGATTCTATCATATGGTGGGTAAATATTTCCCACCATGCTACCTTACCTTGAGGTGCTTCGACGCTGGCGACAGAGATCCCGTTCGCATCCCGCGGCAACGATTGTGCTTCTGCGCACACCGGTGATGCTGTGGACATATTCCCCATGGCAGGGGGGACACCCTCTCTTGTTTTATATTTCTGGGGCTCTGTAACAACACTCATCCCCTCCTTCATCCTTCTCGTCCCCTCGCTCTCCATACGGGCTCACCATAGCCCGTGGCTACTGGAACTTATTGTTCTGAGTAGCTGAATCTATAACACCAACCTCCTCCTCTCTCTCCCCACCGCCTCCCAACCCTCCCTCTTCACCCGCCTCGGGCACTAGGGCACAATTCCGGGGCGGTCATATAATTTTGGTTAATGAATCGTGTGTGCTTGCGTGCGGTGCGTGTGTGTGTGTGTGTGTGTGCTGTAGTGTGTGTGTGTGGTGTGTGTGTGTGTGGTGTGTGGTGTGTGCGTGGTGTGTGTGCGTGTGTGGTGTGCGTGTGTGTGGCGTGTGTGTGTGTGTGTGGTCGTGGTGTGTGTGTGTGTGTTGTGTGTGTGTGTGGGGGTGGTGTGTGTGTGTACCGTCCTGTGTGTCGTGTGTCTAGTCAGGCGTGTGGCTCTGGTCTCGTGTACTTCCTGCGATGCGTGCGTGCAGTGCGTGCGCCGTGGACGAGGCCCGAGTACCTTCGCCTATGAGTCTTGCGTGCATCATCCTCGAATCTTGCGCTTCAGTATGCTGCTGAGGACCCCGTGCGGTCAGGTCTTTGCCGCCACCTTGTGACCAACGGACCCTTTGAGAGGAGCGCCGTCTCGGCGGACAGGCACGGAGGGAGGGGCCTGTGGCACGGGAGGCAGCGGAGGCAGCGGAGGGTGAGGGAAGGGAGAAGAGTGGAGAGAGGAAATGAAAGAGAGGACGAGGACCAAAAAGAGGAGCCCCGCAGCTGCTGCAGCAGCTGATCATGCAACCTTGTTTCCCTTCCCTCTCACCCGTTCTCTCTCATCTCTCTCTATGTAGTATGTGTATATAGTATATATATATATATATATATGATATATATATATATATTTATATATATATAATATGCTATATACATGCATGTATGCATACCATAGTACTTTTATGTCATTGTATATCTCAATAGTTCTTTATTTAGCACTCTACCTTCCATCCCGCTGCCAGAGTTGCAGGGCTGTTAAGGGCCTCCACTCCGAATTGGAACCATTGATGGTGTTATTGTTTGATAACGGCACCAATGACCATTTCACCGTCAAGTAAAGTTTGCGGGTCGTGGCCCCAAACGGAGTCTTAGTGGTGACGGACGCCCGCCCCACTTCTCCCACTCAATAGCTCACGCCCACGTCACCCTACCGGTCGTACCCACGTCACCCTACCGTCCGTCACGCCCACCTGCCTCACCTACCGGTCCGTCACGCACTGTACACACCCGGTCGTCGCCCGCTGTCACCCCCTACCCCGGTCCGTCCCGCCCGCTGTCACCCACTAACCCGTCCGTCACGCCCGCTGTCACCCACTATCCGTGTCACGCCCACTGTCACCCACTACCCCGGTCCGTCACGCCCCCTGTCACCCACTACCCCGGTCCGTCACGCCCGCTGTCACCCACTACCCCGGTCCGTCACGCCCACTGTCACCCACTACCGGTCCGTCACGCCCACTGTCACCCATTACCCGGTCCGTCACGCCCACTGTCACCCACTACCCCGGTCCGTCACGCCCGCTGTCACCACTACCCGGTCCGTCACGCCCACTCGTCACCCACTATCCGGTCCGTCACGCCCGCTGTCACCCACTATCCCGGTCCGTCACGCCCACTGTCACCCACTACCCCGGTCCGTCACGCCCCTGCACCCACTACCCCGGTCCGTCACGCCCACTGTCACCCACTACCCCGGTCCGTCACGCCCGCTGTCACCCACTACCCCGGTCCGTCACGCCCACCGTCACCCACTACCCCGGTCCGTCACCCCCTGTCACCCACTACCCCGGTCCGTCACGCCCCGCTGTCACCCACTACCCCGGTCCGTCACGCCCACTGTCACCCACTACCCCGGTCCGTCACGCCCACGTCACCCACTACCCCGCCGTCACCCACTGTCACCCACTAACCCGGCCGTCACGCCCGCTGTCACCCACTACCGGCGAGGCACGACCTTGCCAAGCTTCGCCTCGATAACAGAAGTTTAACGACCGTTTAAACACAATATGAGGCGTTTGATGCTACTAGGATGACGTGCCTGATGCTCAACACCTCGCACTCCCGGGGTGTGCCTCCACAGGCACTCAGGCGCGGGTATTGATGTACAGACCCTCCCTCCCCCCCCCCCCCCCCAAGGGTGCCAGCACACTGCAGGAAGATTTGCATATTGCATCGTCATGCATCTCATTAACGATGGTGAATTATTTGGCCTCCGATTTCACCAGACACAACCTATATCCATCTATTATTGTATGTATGTATGTATGTATGTATGTATGTATGTATGTATGTATGTTGTATGATGTGTGTGTGTGTGTTTGTGTGTGTTTGTGTGTGTGTGTGATATGTATGTATATTATATTATGTATGTATGTATGTATGTATTTGTATGTATGTATGTATGTGTACATATCCTGGACTACGAGATAACAAGCACACACTGCACATTTCACTATGATAACCACATACTGTCAAGGGCTGAGAGCGCCCGCTGTTCACAACACTGTCCTCAAGTGTCCTATTTTATGTAAGAAAAAGTAGTGGATGCTTTGTAGTGGATTTATGATATCATAAATATTTCAATACCGTATTTAAGTATGTAGATTGTATTGTTTGCTCGGTCAATATGCGGGTGGGCGGTGTGGGGTGGGCTGGCGGGTGGGTGTGTGGGGTGGGCTGGCGGGGTGGGCTGGCGGGCGGGCGGGTGGGCGTGTGGGTAAAATCAATATGCAGCGGTGGACGAGAGGAAGTCTGGAGAGACGTCAAGAGCAACGTAATTAAAAGCAAAGTAAACAAGGAGTCGCTGGGAGGTGTGGACGAGCCCACCCCACCCTCGAGCCCACCACACCCTCAGCCCACACCCACATGTGGGTTGACCTCATTGGCAGCGTGTGGCGGGTGGTGACCTTGGGTACCCACCACCCCACGTGTCCCTGCGGCCCGGTCTCTGACTCGGCATCCTCGTTGGTCGTCTGGTCAACCAGGCTGTTTGGACGCGGCTGCTCGCAGCCTGACATGAATCACAGCCTGGTTGATCAGGTACCCTTTGGAGGTGGTTATCAAGTGTTCATCTGAACACCGTGCGAGGTTGCCTGTTATGCCTCTCTCCTGTTTAGAGGGAGAGTGTTGAACAGTCTTAATTGGCCCCTTGATGTAGATTGAAAAATTCCTTATGGTACCTTTCCAAGGGGCTACTTTTCACATCCTGCCATGCCTCTTGGTCTCAGTGGGGACATTTCCAGGTCCAGATATTGAACCAGTATCTGTAATATTTTCTAAGTGGAAGTTAACAGCATTTCTGACAGTTGAAGAGATTATAAGCGACCCCTTAATAATTTAATATATTTTTATTGAATGGATTCGGCCAATAGATAGTGTTTGGAGGTTCTCTATATCAGCAACTTCAATGAGGGTGATAGAGCGCAGCAACATTTCGCCCCATGGAGCTCTATAGGGGTCTTCAAAAGAGCCATCAATAATTTAGCATT
>WNGS01166011.1:198343-227216 GCA_020271785.1 Procambarus virginalis | reverse complement strand
ATATATATTATATCATTAATTGCACATATTATATTATTACTTGTATGCTTATATCAGTACTTGTATGATCTTGTATGCTTATATCAGTACTTGTATGATCTTGTTTGCTTATATCATTACTTGTATGTGCTGATATGTTATATTGTGGTGGTGATCGGTGGGCAGACGAACCGTGGGAAACCGTTATTATATATTTTTTTGTGTGTCAGCTTCCCATGAGAAAAGTTATAGTTTTGTGCTGATCACTTGTGGCAAGACTGCGGGGGAAACCGTTATTATTGTCCACCAAGATGGCAATAGTTGTGGGATATTATTTCCTGCCATGTTGGCAGCTGACAACACATTCTTTTATTTTATAAATATGTATCTATTATATTAGTAACTACATTATTTCTGTTTATACATGTAAATCTGATCATTCCTCAATTTAGTTAAGTAATTTCCATTATATGGCTCCATGTAAGTAAGATTTATAGTAAGTAAAAATGTCACTTAAAATGTTTTGCAGAAGTGACATCGGCTCCTGCCGTGAGAACATTATTCAGTAACTGTTCGGACACTGGAGGGATCACATCTAGGAGTAAAGTCTGTACCATTATATCTATTCTGTTCTGTTGTAATATGTTAGTCTGTGGAGACATAAATTTATTTTGATTTACATGTGATTTCCCATTTGTTGATTTACCTATAATATTGATAATTAACTTAACCCTTAAACTGCGCAACGCGCCTGCAGGCTCACGTCTGGTTTGCGCAACGCGCCTCCAGGTATTTGTATTTTTCACGTTCCATTCAAAACTCCCGCGGCTACATGGGGTTCACATCAGCTTCCTCAGGGCTCTTGTAAACAGACGCCATCTTTAAAAAAAATCATGGACCACATTCCCAGGTGTGGGAGCCTCAGTAGTGAGTGAGTGAGCAACCAAGGTTGGTGCTCGCAGCATGAGCGCACAGCACTGCTGTTCAGCGTGTGACCACAGCATCGCCTAATAATGTCAAAATATATATATAACTTGTATTATTTAGCCATGATAGTGTTATAGAAGACCCTGAGTGTGATAATGACTGGGTACAATGTTCAAATATCAGTGATTCAATGCTGTTCACGATGTTCACAGAGCTAGCCACAGCACCACAGCATTATTTCGTCCATCTAGGAATCTTCAAATGATTTCTTAGGTTCCTTTTCAAAATAAACGTGTGGTCAATTATTCATTTACAGGAATTAGTGACCAGGATTGTGGTTATAATTAGCGTTGTGCGTAGTATTGTAGAAGGAGCAATTTTGGTGAGGGAGGGAGGGCGAGAATTGAGGTAGCCTCATTGTGTGTGTGTGGCAGCCACTCTTGTTCTGCTCACCATACTAGCTTAGTGGTTCGCTATGGGCAAAACATATGTACATGGGTATATATAGTGTGTGTATATAGCGTAAGAACAGCAACAGGAGAATGTTGAGAGGAGCTGTTTTGGTAAGGGAGGTGACGTAATCGTAGCGTCGTCTGCTGTGTGATTTTTCATGCAGTGTATGGTGGCCACTGTACTGTTTGGACACAATACCAGCTTACTTGCATAGTTCTGGTAAATAAAACATGTAGATAGGTATATACAACATGTGTAATAAGAACTATAACAGTATCGTGTGAGGAGCAATGTTCGCGAGTAAGGTGTTGGAGTGAGGGAGACTGGCTGGGTGTGGCTGCTCTCACTCGAGGTGTTCTGAATGTGTTCATGGCCAAATGCTCCTATTGGCCCATATGAGGCAGCTGCTATTGGACCATATGAGGCAGCTGCTATTGGCCCATATGAGGCAGCTGCTATTGGTCCATACGAGGCAGCTGCTATTGGCCATACGAGGCAGCTGCTATTGGCCCATACAAGGCAGCTGCTATTGGCCCATACGAGGCAGCTGCTACTGGCCCATACGAGGCAGCTGCTATTGGCCCATACGAAGCAGCTGCTACGCGATGTTCTGAATGTGTTGATGGTAAATGTTTATAGTGTGTGACAGTGTATAGTGTGTACATATGTTGCAAATATACATAAATGAACATGAAACATTGGTGTGAATAACTGTATGATGGGAGGGGCAAAGTTGGTGAATACAATGTTGGAGAAGTGAGGGAGGGCTGGCTGGGTGTGTTAGCTCACACTCGCGGTGTTCTGAATGGGTTGATGGTGAATGTATATAGTGTGTGACAGTGTATAGTGTGTAAATAGATTGTATATATACATAAATTAACATGATACATAGTAAATATGTGCTGCATATGTGTACACAAGTGTCATGCACGTAACACAGTGTCTTTGGACAGTACAGATGTTTTACTGTCATAATATAGTGCACGTGTTCACTATACATAGGATTAGCACGTAAAAACAAATAAAATGTATTTGGAACTGTGCGAAAAAAATGAACAAAAATATATTCGCGGCAACTCGCGCGCCCCGCCCCGAGCGCCCCACCCGCCTGGGAGCGTACGTCACGGGCGCACGGGGAATGATGACGTCACGCCCCAACTTACGGACCCCATAGCAGCCAAAGTAAGTACAATTTCGATTTTTTTTCTACATACCCATACTGAGGGAAGGGTTTCTGACACTTTAAAAAGAAAAAAGAAATTTTTCCAGAGAATTTATTTCCTGCGCACTGTGGGGGTGTCATATTTGGAGGCAACGCAGTTAAGGGATTAAGTATATTTATAATATATATTTAATTTTAATTGCATAATTTCTTAGTTCTAAGAGGGTGATTAATTTTAATTATTGCCTGTACAAACCATGGGATTATACTGGTGGTCCCCCCCTGAGAGTGCAGCATCGGTAAATGTCCCTAGACTACAAGATTTTGTTGCTGTACGGGCCACGAGCATTAATGAACGATTTGTAACAGTGATTTTGGGGGCCTGTCCGGGAGATATTGTTCCCACATATATTTAACTTTTGCTAATCTAACCTTGCCTTCTTAGGTACCAGTGTGCTTAGAAATCTGTGTGGTTAAGAAATATGCAATATGCCAGGCAGAGTCAGCCTGAGTAACAAGTAACCTACGTTTCACGATTTTGGAGGTAAATCATCCAATAATTTGTTTGTGCAGTGAGGCCATGCAAATTTTCAGTGTCGTGACAATTTAAAGTGAAGTGTAGTGCAGTGCCAGCCTGTTAATTATTTTTGTCAGCCACATGCCAAGTGTAAATTAACCATGGAGGATCAAGTGTTATTGCTGTTGGAAAATCCAGACTTTGGGAATTAAAAACCTAAAAAGTCTGCCTTAATAAATATGGCAAATAAGTTAGAATTAACAGCCAAAAATAACATGACTAAAGCACAAATTCTGAGAGTCATAGTGACACATTTGATAGAAAATGACTAGTTAGGAGAAGAATTTGTGGAGAAAGTAAAGGAGAAGACTAGTGAGAAATTGCTTTAAGACGTCTTGAGTTAGATGCACAAGTAACTTATGCTAAACTTGAGGCTCAAGAAAGGAAAATTAATTTGCAAGGCAACAAAAAATATTAGAGCTTGAAGCCCAACAGAGGGAATGTGAAATTAGACGTTTAGAGATTGAGGCACAAAATAGTAGAATTGTAGTGCAATTGCAGCTGGAAGCCTCAAAGAAACAACAGTTAGAAATTCAACAACAAATGGCAGAGGCTAACCACAGACTTGTGTGACGATAATCTCTTATCAGAGATTTAGCCTGCTATTTCTGCGACTCATCCTGTCCTCATCAATATACAAGATACGTTTTGTAGTGGCTAAACGTACATATTAAGATAGCCACACGTACCAGCAACTCCCTCCTCCCCCCACTCCAGCACCTGCTGCACCTGGTCGACGCGCCGAACCTTCAACTGCCTAATTAGCGACTTGCGGCCATCCAGCTTCCTCATTGGCCGCCAACCAACACTCCACTCCGGCTCCTCGCCAATCACAAGACCTCGCCAGTTATTGTTGGAGTCCCTTGCGTTTCTGCCAGCCAGAATATTGTGTGCTCGCAAGCTATGAACTCCTAAGTGACTCACCTTGTGTGGTCAAATAGAGGTTTATAGTTAGTGCATATATTCCAGCATTCATATTTTATTTACTTTTGTATGTCAATTCTCCTCCCCATTAACGTAACCTATTTTCATGTTTATGTATTTTTTCCACTTGACATTTTTTACCATTAAGCCAAGATTTTGCATTTGTTTCAATTTGTGTTTTTTATTGTTATTAAAATCCATTTTTTATTATTGTTTTATATTTCCAACCTTACCACAGATTACCAATCACGCAGTCATTCTTTTTTTCTCTTTTTTTCCCTTTCTTTTTTTTTTATATATTATATGTGGCCCAGCACTGACACCTGCTAGTTGGAAGACTGCCGACCACCATTTCCAACTCGTTACCGTCACACTTGAAACACAGCATTTGGCAGCTGGGCATGGTAATACGAGCAATGTTTCTAATAGTAGTGATAATAATCCCATAAGGATGAATAAATACATAGAGTTACCCAAGTTCAATGAGGAGGATGCCGAGTTTTTTTTCTCACATTTTTCTAAGATTGCA
Organism: Procambarus virginalis; assembly: GCA_020271785.1. NCBI lineage: Eukaryota > Metazoa > Arthropoda > Malacostraca > Decapoda > Cambaridae > Procambarus > Procambarus virginalis. The sequence continues at coordinate 222,665 of WNGS01166011.1, read as the reverse complement.
GTCAGTATGAACTGGCCAAGGGATCAATGGGTTGCAATCATGCAAAGTCAACTGAAAGGACGTAGTCAGGAGGTTTTTGCATCCTTGCCTGATGAGAATAGTTTTGACTATGAGTTTGTTAAGAAAAGCTTCTTAAATGCTTACCAATTAAATCCAGAAGCACACAGACACAAGTTTAGGAACCTAAAGAGGGTAAGTGATCAGACAATAGCAGATTTCACCCGTCTAAAAGTTAATTACTGCAACAGATGGTTAAAATCACTTTCAATAACCGAGTATGATGCTCTTAAGAATCTTCTTACAACAGAAGAAGTGATGTCATGTCTCCCAGACAAATTGTCTACTTTTATGGCAGAACAGAAAAATATAACAGACATTCATGAGCTGTCTAAGCTCGCGGATGAGCATGAGTTGTTGACTAAGGCCCAGTTTAAGGCCCAATCACCTAAGTTTAACCGTAGAGTAAATTATAATGCTCACCGAACTCCTTATCAGTACAAATCCAATCCTAGTGCTCCAGTTACTCACATGAACTCTTCTCTTATTAAACCTAAAGTTGTTACTCCATTGCCAGGACAATCTAATCCTAGTAATGTTAATTCTAAACCTGCAGTTGGTTCCACAGGTGTGTCCACTGTCAGGCATTGTACACATTGCAAGAGAAGAGGACGTGTGATTGCTTCTTGCTATAGATTGCATCCTGAATTACGGACAACTGGTCTTATTATGAGTAGAGGATTGCAAACAAATAATTCTCCATGTACTACAGTCAATCCCCATTGGATGGCTGAATTTAAACCATACATTTCTACAGGTACGTTATTGTGTAAAGATGGTAGTAGTAAGACTGTTCAATTACTCCGTGATACTGGAGTTTCACAGTCTCTTATTGCCCAGAATATACTTGCTGATGTTGACACCCGAGATATTGGTGAAGTTGTGCTTCTCCAAGGTATTGCAGGTAGTGTGCAACAGGTATCTTTAATGCAAATTAACCTTGATTCTAATTTTACTTCAGGATGGTGTAATGTTGATGTTAGTAAACAACTGCCCATTCCAGGGGTAGATATTATTCTTGGTAATGATTTTGGTAACCGAAAGGTTAAAGGGACCAAGTGCCCCATAATGTTAATTAATCCCAATAATGTACTAGATCAACCAGAAGAAGATGATGGCATTATTTACCCTGCTTGTGTTGTAACTAGATCAATGAGAAAAACAGGTGAGAGTAATCCTGTCTTCACTAAGGTAGCTGTTCTCGAGACCAGGACCCCTTCAGTAAAGGAGTGTGTGGTGTTTGTATGTAGCTGAGGAAGTCTTGGTTGTAGGGTTGATATAAAGCCATTGCTTGGTTACTGACTTTAATACTTATAAACGATACATGACTAGCTGCTTCCAGGCTGGTGTCGTCCTGTATGCTCTATTGTTTGCCTCCTGCTCGCGTCTGAGCCACAACACATACAAACGGATGGTACCGTTTTCTATGAACATGACATCCCGCCTTTTCTTCAAAAAGAATGAATACAGGATGTCTATTATGCTTGTAGCACAAAGAAAAGTTATTGACACAAAGTAAGTTATTTACACATCAAGAGATATTGCATACATTTAACATTAATTAAGCGCACAAAGAATTTAAACAACTTAATCATTACCACACAGGATTTCAATGTTAAAAATACAAATGCAATGTTAAACAAAAATGAAAGAGACTGTAATACAAAGTTACAAAATATTGAATGAGAGATCTGCATTATTCAAACAATATTAAATTTAATTTAGCATAATAAGTACAAACTTTGCATTACATAAGAACACAATTAATCATCAAATCGCGTAGGGCATTTAACATGAGGTTTAGGACGAGAGTCCTTAAATACAAGAATATCCCTTGATGAATTGTTTATTGAGTTATAAGTCATTTTTTCTTTATCGTTTGCACGACTTTACAGTTCAGCATTTTCTACACTAGTTGGAATCACTTTGAAATAAGCCATATTACGTGATATACTATGATCTCTATTACTCGCTGTTAGCATAGTTCCTTTTACACTAATCACTTTATATGGCTTTGTATCATATGGCATATCTAGCTTTCCCTCTTTTTTTTCTTTTTAACTAGAACACTGTCTCCAACCTTTATGAAATGTTCCTTTGCACGTTGATCATGAGCAATTTTCATTTTGCCCTTGGCTAGTGCATCCTTCTGAGCGAGACGTTTATCCGTTACCTCGGCTGGCATGACAGGTAGTGCGATCCTCATAGGACGTCCAAATAAAAGTTCACCAGGCGACTTGCCCAGTGTTCCATGCGGTGTTGCACGGTAGTTCCTGAGAAAAGGATACATAGCTTGTTTCCAGGATCTTCCTTTGGCATGAGCACAGTGTACCGCTTTCATGAGTGGTTGCATGAATCTTTCAACTTCTCCATTTGCTTGAGGATGTAGTGGCATCACACGGCGGTATTTTAATCCAATATGCTCAGCAAAGTTGACGAAGTCTTGTCCATTGAATGGCGGTCCATTGTCCGTCTTGACAACTTCAGGAATGCCAAAATTTGAAAAGATCTTGTCGAGCTTCGGGATGACAGCCTTTGCAGATGTGGAAGTGATGATTTCTACTTCTGGATAACGTGAGTGATCATCAATGACTACCATCAAGTACTCTCCAGTTGGTAGCGGTCCGCAGAAGTCCATCGATATTTCCGTCCATTGTGCAGCAGGTAGTGGGGAAGGTTGTAGATGTGTTGGTCTTGAAGTATCCACTGCAGCTTGACAAGGGACACAGGCATCATGCACGTCCTTTGCTTGACGATCAATGCCAGGAAACGATACCTTTTCTCGTAGCAGCTGTTTGGTCCTTACAAGACCTTGGTGTCCTTGATGTGCAAGCTTCAGAGCACGCTGCTGGAGAACTGCTGGAATAATGATACGAGTACCTCGCAGCACGGTGTCGCGTTGTTGCGTAACACTTAATTCTGTCTGGATGCGTTCAAGTGCTTTGAATGCATCTTGGTCAACTCCTGAGGGTGGGATGCGTGGAAACTTTCTTATTCAATGCATCCACTGTTGCTTGCAGAGTTGGGTCCTCTAGGGTTGCAGTACAGATTTCATCAAGAGTGAGAGCCTTGGGGACTGTATCACAGGTTACAGAGTGTACATATTCCTCGGCAACTTGAATTACATCTGGGTTGATGTACATATGAACTTTGCTATCAGTAGAACAATCAATGGGTACAAATCGATCAAAAAATTCAGCAACAATAGCATCAACATTGTTTGTAGATTCCACTGCTACAGCATTAGAAAGCTGAAGTAGTCCCAATTTGGTGGAAGTCTTGTAACTGAGTAGACTCCTTTGCATTCCTAACAACATGGAATGTAGTAATGAACATTGCCACTTTGACTTAATCTCTGCAGTGAAAGTTCCAATCACTGGCAAGGCTATCTTTGAAGCATAGGCAGTGGCTTTACCATTGTAGTTTTCAAGCTTTGGGGACTGTTTTTTAAACGTATCATAGTGGCACTCAGCAATGGTGTCAATGTTTGATCCAGTGTCAATGAGAACTTTGAGACAAATACCAGCAATGTATACTATAGTCTCTGGGTTGTTTGGAAGATCATTCCATTCTGTGATTGCTTGTACTCCAAAAATGTAATCACATTCACTGTCATCTGAGACTGGTTGTAATTACATGTTGACTTTTATATTATTAACATTTTGGATATGAGGTGCAAGATTGTGTTTGCCACCTCGACACCTATGACCTGATCCTCGAACAGTGCTTTTATTCACTGATTGTGGTTTCTTTAGTGCGGAACGACACATAACACCAAAATGACCTAGTTTTCCACACTCATAGCACTTCTTACCTTGAGCAGGACAAACATTACCTTGGTGTGGGTAGTCTCCTCCACAATTGTAACAATTATTGTTGACAACCTCTGATGTGAGTCGTTGTGACTGCTTGAGTCTTGTTCCATGACTCCAGTTGTGATGTGGTTCTCGGCTCAATTTACTGTTAGGTTTGGCATGATATCTTCTATGATCACAGTGTCCTCCCAGAACCTTAAGTACTTCATCACTCTTAGTAACAGTGGCAGAACCGTTGTTGGCACTGCACTCCATGACACGGGCATCACGTGCAGCATCTTCCATTCAACGAGCATCATGTGCAGCATCTTCCATTCAATGAGCAATATCCAGTATCTTGGTAAGAGAACTCTCATCATCAACAAGTTCTAGAGCTCTTCGACGGAGATGTGTAGATGTGCATGTTTCAATTATTTGCTGTTTGATTTCTTTGTCAACATCAGTAAACTCACAATGGGCAGCTAAACCCTGCAGACGTGTGTGGTATTGATCCACAGTTTCATTAGAGAGTTGGTTCGCTCTCCTGAAATGCGTAATTTCCATAGCAGTATTTTGTCTTGGTTTGAAGTGCTCAGTTAATTTGGCTTTGGCAATGTCATAATCTTTGGCACCACCAGTGTCTTTCAGTGTGTCAAAGATGTCACAAGCTCCATCACCTACACAATGAAGTAGAAAGGCACGCTTTCTTTCAGCACTTTTGATGTCAGAAACTATCAACAAATTGTCAAACCTTTTAAGCCATTTGATTCACCTCTGTGACAGGTGTGTCTAGTCACAGTCAGGATCAAACGCAGGAAACTGAGGTATATTTGCCATTTTACTGAATAAATGTAAACTTATCACTTAAATGTTCCTCAGAATACTAAACACTTACTACACTGTATATGTTAGTTAAGAATTCACTATAATTACTTTAATTTTGAAAAGCACACAAGCATTTTAATGCAAAAGTTCACAGTAGTACACACTACAGCAGCTACTGATGTCTTACCTAGCCCTTGTGTACATGTGTTGTTCCTACTCACAGCAGCACAGCAGTTGTTAGCAGTTGGCACAGCAGTTGTCGTTGTTTGAAGAGTTTTCAGCACCGTCAACACAGCAGCCAGTTCACAGCATGAAGAAATGTGTAGCACAGAGCGTCGTTTCATATACAAAACATTGGATTTTGTACACAACATCAAAGCGTCGTTTCGTACACAGCATCGGCAGATTCCACAGTACACAGCTTCAGTCAGCACATAGCTTGGGTAGCACATAGCATTGGTTAGCGTACACGTTCGGTTAGCACACAGCAATGGTTAGCACACAGCATCGGGTATGGTGCTCACAGACAGCACGACTTCTCTTCCTCCTCCAGGGCGAGACCGCATGTTCTTCCTTGTGTTTTAAGCTGAACAAATACCTGCATTCACAGTTCATCCTCGTCGCCAGTGTGGAGTTTGTGTGTTCCTGAGGAAGTCTTGGTTGTAGGGCTGATATAAAGCCATTGCTTGGTTACTGACTTCAATACTTATAAACGATACATGACTAGCTGCTTCCAAGCTGGTGTCGTCCTGTATGCTCTATTGTTTGCCTCCTGCTCGCGTCTGAGCCACAACACATACAAACGGATGGTACCGTTTTCTATGAACATGACAGAGTGGGAGGTGGATCTTGAAGATTCTTTTATGACTCGACTGGATGATGAGAGTGAGGCAGTAGTAGAAGCCCCGCAGAACCTAAACCACAAGGAAAGTGAAGGTGAGGAGGCTGAACTATCTGTTCCTTGCCAGCTTGTCTTCCCTAAACCAGTTGTCGAGAGTGAGGCCGAAGTAGCTATGGCTCCATTTTATTCTGATCAATCAGGAAAAGAGATCAAGCTACTAGGTTCTTGCCTGCTCGCTACTGAGTCTGAGTCATTGCCCTTAAGTGTTATACAGACTACTGATCCTAGTTTACTTGAGTGTATTTCTGAGGCACCTGATAACGTTGATGCATTAGAGGAAGGGACGGGTTTCTTTTTCAGGGATCGATTTCTGATGAGAAGGTGGAGACCAAAAGGAACTCCCTCATCAGATTATTGTGAGACCAGAACCCAACTAGTTGTCCCCAATGTTTATCGTAAGCAGGTCCTGCAGGCTACACATGGTGACCCCATGGTAGGTCACAAGGTATCACAAATATGTACATAAAATATGTAAATATTTTTACTGGCCCAAGCTAAGAGAATGTGGTGAGGTATTGTCATAACTGTGTAACCTGTCAAATTGTTGGAAAACCAAACCAATCTTTGCATAGAGCACCATTGCAACCTATTGTAGTTCCTGATGAACCATTTTCTCATGTTGTAATAGATTGTGTAGGTCCTTTACCTAAGACTAGTCAGGTAACATTTTTATGTTTACTCTTATGTGTATGTCGACGAGATTTCCTGATGCATNTTGTTAGTGGTCAGTGGCCCAAACAGAAACCACAAGTCATAGTGACCAGTATCACTACTCCCATGAAGACCAGAACCTCATCGAATCTCAGCTATTAATCCTCAAAATTATTCTAACTTGAGTAAATTATTATGATGACAGCACATGTGTTTGACTTTCTTGCTAAGAGAGGAATCAAGCATAAGTTTCCCAATCCTATCCTCTACTGGATCAAACGTGCACAACAAGAGACATATGGATATGAATATGAAAATCTTCCAGATAAATTAACAATTCTCTAGGTATCTGGTATGATACCAACACATCATAATATATAAGGGTGGAGGACGTTTGCTTCATGCAAAAATTGATTTGGACACAAAGAATCCAATCCTTCTACCACGTCACCACATTATTCCAAACCTAGTTTTACATCACCATCAATATGGTACTTTGCATGGTGGTGTTAGACCCTCTCACCGACCTCAGACTGAAATATTGGCTTCCTCAAGGTCGTCAAACTGTCAAATCAATCATTCCTTCCTTAAGTTCTGCAAACGCTACGATGCTCGAGTATGTCCTTACCCAGGACCTCCACCACTTCCTAAGAGAGAGTAGTTCATCTTCGTCCATTGAGACCACTGGTGTCGATTACACAGGAGCCTTGCTTCTCACTGGCAATCCAGATAAGATACCAGTGAAAGCTTATATTTGCCTCTTCACATGTGCTACCACACTAGGCATACATCTAGAAGTGACTTCTGACATGAGTGCTGAAGCCTTCATCCAAGCTTTTCGTAGATTTGCAGCTCGCAGATCCTGTCCCAAACTCATGATATCGGATAATGGTTCAAATTTTGTGGCTGGAGAAGCCTGCTTACGAGAGATATGGAATCATCCAGAAGTGCAGTCTGTCATGCAGAGACGACAATGCCACTGGAAATTTATTGCTCCCCGAGCCCCCTGGCAAGGTGGGTTCTACGAACGTATGATAGGTTCTGTCAAGAAATGTTTAAGGAAGACCTTACATCGACAGAAATTAGTTATTCCGAACTCCAAACACTCGTCGTGGAAATTGAGGCGGGAGTCAACAATCGCCCATTAACTTACCTATCAGATGATTTCTCACAGAGAGAGCCTCTGAGTCCCTCGCATTTAATGCATGGAGCCCTCTGATACCTTTGGCAGAAGAGGACCCTGTCGACCCTTCCTATGTAACCAGGAGTGACTTAGTACAAAGTTACCAACATCTCTCGAGGGTAATTGGAAGGTGGAATGAGGTGTGGACTCGAGAGTACCTCACCACTCTACGAGAGTACCACTATGGAGCTTCGAGCCCCTATAATAAAGTTCAACTTAAACCAGGAGACCTAGTACTAGTTGACAGTGATGGACCAAGGTCAGAATGGCCTATAGGCAAAATTGTTGCAATCCACCCAGATCACCAAGGCATCCTGAGAGTAGTACGGGTTTTGTGCCGAGGCACTACTACCCTAAAGACATTAGAGAAGTTGGTACCTCTCGAATTAGCAGAACGAGAGTGTTTATCAGAACCAGCTTCACCAACAGTTTCCGAGGATAATAATTCTGATCCACCGAGCACCCGCCCCACTAGAGCAGCTGCTCAACAATGTAAACGGAAACTACAAGCTTATTATAGCTCTGACTAAGAGCAAATAAATTTTTCATCCAATTTGAGTAATCATGATGATACTGTGTTGTGATGTCTAGTAACAAATCAGTTACCAGTCACAATGACCCAGACATTCACCTCACAGTAGATTCTCAGTTACTTAAATTGTATGATTTAATCATTAATATGTTTGTGTAAGCTATTAACTATGTCATTAAATTCCATGTTTCCATTTAACATGAGTTCTTTTACAAGACTTAAATTCTTGTATGTCCTTGACAATTACGGGACATCCGTTATGTGTGTACTATCATACTAACCTTAATATTAACTTTGGGATAAGTACGTCAGTACTCAACAGGGTACTGCGACCCGAGTTTTCTCCCCCCAGAGTTATGTTGGAAATTTCCAACACTTATCAACAACTATTGTATTATAATAAATCATCATCATTACACTAATTACAGTAGTTATTAATACCACTAACGGTAGTGTTAATATAATTTAATCTGAGCCTATTGCTGATAATATGACTCCCGATCATGTAAAACCGAGAGTTATTAATTGAAATTATTTAGTAACAGTTTTTATTCTGTTACGATCGAATGCTATGGAGAGTATAAATATTATCTCCATTTCTCGCTAGAGATCATTTATCGAGAATATGATAATTATTAAATCCCTATAATTGCAACCCAGTTCCTATTATTGCATTTCATCCATAATTGTGCGGACAAGAATAATTCGTGATTAATAATTTTTGTGGTGAATGCGAGAGCGGGTTGAGGGAGGAGACGCCATTACTTGGACATGAGGCAGCCCTGGCGTGGAGAGTGGCGAGACGCATGATGGCGACTGGGAGTTCTTATCGACAAGAATTACGTTGATACCCAGTTAACAAGTAACAATTACTTATCCATGTGTTCTCTAGTGCCCAGCCAGTTAATAACGCGTCAACAATTGAAGACACGACCCATAATTACGTGTGCACAGCAGTGAACGCTTGGGACCGGCTGACGCGATCTCGGCAGACTTCAGTATTTAATACGCTCAGCTAAGTATAAAATTCTGGTTTGATGCATCACTCGAGATTGTATATTTATGAGTAGTCTGTCGTTAGGATGTGAAATTAACAACCACACAACGTGAGTAAATTTTCTTTATGTTACTCAGTTTCGTGAATACCTGAAAATAATTCGTAGCCTAATCAATTGCTACTTAAATTCTCTTGATTGCAGCGTGTATACGAGGTGCCAGCAAGATTCTCATCAGTCGTGTTATTCACCTCGGGTTCTTTCTTTATTGAGATCCCGTGACCACGAGGACGAATGACGAACTGGCGTTATAGAAATCGTCTTACAGCTAAGACACATTTTTCGTCCAAATTTATTCAACCTGATTATTGATTCTTAGATAATTCATATAGAATCTTTACATTGAATAATTGTTGCCAGATTTGGTAATTAATGTTTATGCTCTAACTGTGCTCAGTGTTTATGCTCAGTGATTCATGATCTTTAATATTCATGATTTGATTTACCATATATTTGAATCTATTGTAGTTAAGATTTCTCATGTTATTAACTCAACAATGAACTAGTGACGAACCACACTGGTTCCTAGATATATATATGAACTTCTAGAAATAACCCCTAAATGTTGATATTTGAGGGGCTTTAATGTTGATATTTGAGGGGCTTTAATTATTAATACAGTCTATTTCTTTATTTTCAAGTGATTATTCATTGAATGAGTATCCATAGACACTGGTTCTCTAGTGTCATTCTGTTGATCACTATTATTCGTTTTCCCTCTTTTCTCAAAAGTGGGTGGTCCTTCGATTTATTTCAATACAATAATCAAATAATTTAATTTCTCAGTTCAAGCCCCAGATACCCAACACGTGTGCTCGTAGGAGGCTCCGTGGAGCCAGTAGATATAGCTGCCTTGTGTGCATGTCGGAGGCTTCATTTGGCCAGTATTTATAGCTGCTTACTCTGCTTTTTCTTGGAGGCTTTGTGTGGCCAGAAGTTATATATAACTTCTGAGGCAGAGGATACTGCCTCGTGTGCTTGTCAGACGCTTAGTGGGGCCAGGAGTTATATCTGCCGCATGTGCTTGCCGGAGGTTGCGTGAGGGCCAGGAGTTAGAGCTGCCTCGTGTGCTTGCCAGAGTCACCGTTGGGCCAGGAGTTATTGCTGCCTCGTGTGCTTGCCGGAGGCTGCGTTTGGTCAGGGGTTTGAGCTGCCTCGTGTGCTTGCCGGAGGCACTGTTGGGCCAGGAGGTATAACTGCCTCCTGTGCTTGCCGGAAGTACCGTTCGGCCCAGGAGTTATAGTTGTCTCATGTGCTTGTCCCGGATGCCCAAGAGGCCAGGAGATATAGCTGCCTCGAGTTTGACCTGGAGGCACTGTGGGACCAGGAGTTATAACTGCCTCGTGTGCAAGTCGGAGGATATATGGTGCCAGGAATTATAGCTACCTCGTGTACTTGTCGGCGGCTTTATGGGGCCAGGATATATAACTTCCTCGTGTGCTTGCCCCAGATGCTCGGTGGGGCCAGGAGATATAGCTGCCTGGTGCTTGTCTTGGATGCACTGTGGGGCCAGGAGTTAAAAAAGTCTCGTGTGCTTGCTGGAGAATCCCTGGGGGCCCAGGAGATATAGCTGCCTAATTTGCTTGCCGGAGGCTTCTTGCGGTCAGGAAGGGAAATTGCCACAGCAATGGCTAAGGGAACTCAGTTGTTAAGGGAGAACAATGGCTAATGGAGTAATTTGGCTAAGGAAGTACAGTGGCTAAGGGAGTACAGTGGCTAAGGAAGTACAGTGGATAAGGGAGTGCAGTCGCTAAGAAAGTTCAATGGCCAAGGGAGTGCAGTGGCTAAGGGAGTACAGTGGCAAATGGAGTACAGTGGCTAAGGAAGTACAGTGGCTAAGGGAGTATAGTGGCTAAGGGTGAACAAAGGCTATGGGAGTACAGTGGCTTAGGGTGGACAATGGCTAAGGAAGTACAATAGCTAAGGGAGGGCAATGGCTAAGGGAGTACAGTGGCTAAGGGAGGGCAATGGTTATTGAGAGCGATGGCTACGGGAGGGCAATGGCAAATGGAGGACAGCGGCTAAGGGAAGGGAAAGGCACGGCAAGTTACTTGGGAATTCCGCAGAGGATGGAGTTACTGGGTAAGATTAAGTATTGCCTTGTGTAGGTGTGTATTGAATATTAAAAATAAGCTGAATATAAGGCAGGTACTGGTTGTTCTGGTGTCCAGCACTGGGATAGGAAAGTGTTCAGCTGATCTTTATTAGTGTCTTCATAGGTTTTACTAGAGCTAGACTTCCTAGCTATGATAATGCCATCACTAACAAAGCACTGATTAATCAAACCATTGTTGCGATGAGCTTGTCGCAACTTGTAGAAAGGTCTTGTCTTGTTTTAGTTAGGGATTCATTGTAATAGACCCAAGGTCTCTGATATACAGCTGATCACACCCCGGATCTCTGATACACAGCTGATCAGACCCCAGAGCTCTGATACACAGCTGATCAGACCCCAAATCTCTAAGAGACAGCTGATCAGACCCCAAATCTCTAAGAGACAGCTGATCAGACCTCAAATCTCTGAGACACAGCTAATCTGAGAATCTCCTTATTTCCAATAATTATTGAGTTGAACACAGATTCTTCTGTTGTTTGATTCCTCATGATTTATCCTACCTACTCTATAAGCTGCTGAGATATCATTACGTTGGACGGAGACACCCCAGCTTTTCCTGAAGCTTACTGATCATAATGTCAGTACAGTTTTCTCCTTCAGATTCATCAGGAAGTGTGGACGTCAACATCACTACTGAGTCACATTAACTTTTGCTGCTCCAGTGGGTCTTGGGCTTTAACTTGGTGATAATAGATGGAGTTTGCTACTCCAGTTGGCCCTGGGCCTTAACTTGGTGATCATGCATGGAGTTTGCTGCTCCAGTCGTCCTGGGTCTTAGCTTGGTGATCATGGATGGAGTTTAGCTGGTTTTCAATGCTTGTAATCACTTCCTGTTACTTATCGCAGGCTTCATGGGACTGTTTCAGTGTGTTAACTTCAGTATACAGTTGTTCGATTGGTTGAATCAGCTTGATGAATATGTGACTGCTGGTCTTCAATAGTGTTGGCTTGGCTTTCAAGAACCCTGGCTAGTTTGTGGTGCCACTGGTCATCAAGCGAACCCTTAGAGTCATGAGATGGAGGACTACCACACACAAGCTGAGAGAGTAGGATGGCCAGGGATGGATTCGGACTCAGTGTTGACAACTCGCTTTGGCTGGACGAGCGAGTACTAGAACGCCCATGGGCCCCATAGTTTCTGTTTTGCATAGTTGCAGGCGTGTAACAAGAGAGCAGTACATAGTACAACATGAACATCATAACAGCATGAACAAGCCACGTGGAGGATGAACAAACCACAGGCGCCAGTCAGGCGGCGGCAGACAATGTAAAAGTTACACCTTGGTACCAGATGCAGGAGGACAGGTCAGCGGTTACCAAGTCACTAGGAGGTCAGAGTTGGTGCCGTCATGATAATCTACAGGGATTAACTCCTCCACATTAAATGCAAACCCTCATGTTCAGCTGAGGAGCAAGCAGATCAAGGAAGGGACAGTAGAGTGGGTACAGCCCAGGAGGGCGGGTGTGAGTGGACTCAAGGAGGGAACATCATCTCCAGAACTGTGGAACACGATACGAGTAAGTACGGCTCTCTTGAACTAAAGCACCTCATTCAGTACTCTTGGCTTCTAGTAGGGAATATAGTTAGGGTGTGTCTTATTTAATTATTTCAAATAAAGTCATATATTGTCAAGTGTTATTAAATGTGTATTAATGGTTCCTTGTCTTAAGTGATATTGGGCCTACCGTCCCTTTGTCCTAGTGACCTAGTGTCCGTAATTATCCAGTACTCCTCCCCCGTCCGTCCAGTGTTGAGGGTTTAGTATTGGGTGTGTCCTGCCTTATTCTTGTGTACTCTATAGTTCCCAAGTGGTCAGGATTATTCGAGTGTCAGGCCAGGATCCTTGTACCGTTCAATTGTCCCCTACACCTGTCCTGGTAGGTTATTCCATCTGCAAAACCTACGAATCTCACTCCGGTTCCCTGTCCGGTAACTCAGGGTGGTGGCAGCGTCACTCGGTAACTCATACGATAGGCTGTGACTACGAATATCTCTGTCTTTCTGTCTCACTCTCCCTCGCCCTCACTCGCTATCGTTTATCCTCCCAATGCTCTCGTCCTCGCTCGGTCTCTCTCTCTCTCTCTCTCTCTCTCTCTCATTCTCTCTCTCTCTCTCTCTCTCTCTCTCTCTCTCTCTCTCTCTCCCTCTCTCTCTCTCTCTCTCTCTCTCTCTCTCTCTCTCTCTCTCTCTCTCTCCTCTGTTTTCTTGTTTACGTCTTCGTATGAGGGCCCGAGTGTTAACATCTTACATGATCGGTATAGCATCCGTTATTACCATAGGAAGAGCGGAGATTGCGCGGTTATTTCAGTGGTAGTAGCAGGGTGCGCGGTCGAGATAGTACAAAAGCGAGTTATTACAATGGTGATTATTACAGGCGAGTTGTGTTGCATCTTCTGTACAGTGGAAGTAATTTCCATTATATGGCTCCATGTAAGTAAGATTTATAGTAAGTAAAAAATGACACTTAAAATGTTGTGCAGAAGTGACATCGGCTCCTGCATTGAGAACATTATTCAGTAACTGTTCGGACACTGGAGGGATCACATCTAGGAGTAAAGTCTGTACCATTATATCTATTCTGTTCTGTTGTAATATGTTAGTCTGTGGAGACATATAATTTATTTTGATTTACATGTAATTTCCCATTTGTTGATTTACCTATAATATTGATAATTAACTTAACCCTTAAACTGCGCAACGCGCCTGCAGGCTCACGTCTGGTTTGCGCAACGCGCCTCCAGGTATTTGTATTTTTCACGTTCCATTCAAAACTCCCGCGGCTACATGGGGTTCACATCAGCTTCCTCAGGGCTCTTGTAAACAGACGCCATCTTTAAAAAAAATCATGGACCACATTCCCGGGTGTGGGAGCCTCAGTAGTAAGTGAGCAACCAAGGTTTGCGCTCGCAGCATGAGCGCACAACACTGCTGTTCAGCGTGTGACCACAGCATCGCCTAATAATGTCAAAATATATATATATATATATATATATATATATATATATATATATATATATATATATATATATATATATATATATATATATATATATATATATAACATGTATTATTTAGCCATGATAGTGTTATAGACGACCCTGAGTGTGATAATGACTGGGTACAATGTTCAAATATCAGTGATTCAATGCTGTTCACGATGTTCACAGAGCTAGCCACAGCACCACAGCATTATTTCGTCCATCTAGGAATCTTCAAATGATTTCTTAGGTTCCTTTTCAAAATAAACGTGTGGTCAATTATTCATTTACAGGAATTAGTGACCAGGATTTTGGTTATAATTAGCGTTGTGCGTAGTATTGTAGAAGGAGCAATTTTGGTGAGGGAGGGAGGGCAAGAATTGAGGTAGCCTCATTGTGTGTGTGTGGCAGCCACTCTTGTTGTGCTCACCATACTAGCTTAGTGGTTCGCTATGGGCAAAACATATGTACATGGGTATATATAGTGTGTGTATATAGTGTAAGAACAGCAACAGGAGAATGTTGAGAGGAGCTGTTTTGGTAAGGGAGGTGACGTAATCGTAGCATCGTCTGCTGTGTGATTTTTCATGCAGTGTATGGTGGCCACTGTACTGTTTGGACACAATACCAGCTTACTTGCATAGTTCTGGTAAATAAAACATGTAGATAGGTATATAGAACATGTGTAATAAGAACTATAACAGTATGGTGTGAGGAGCAATGTTCGCGAGTAAGGTGTTGGAGTGAGGGAGACTGGCTGGGTGTGGCTGCTCTCACTCGAGGTGTTCTGAATGTGTTCATGGCCAAATGCTCCTATTGGCCCATATGAGGCAGCTGCTATTGGCCCATATGAGGCAGCTGCTATTGGCCCATATGAGGCAGCTGCTATTGGTCCATACGAGGCAGCTGCTATTGACCCATACGAGGCAGCTGCTATTGGCCCATACGAGGCAGCTGCTATTGGCCCATACGAGGCAGCTGCTATTGGCCCATACAAGGCAGCTGCTATTGGCCTATACGAGGCAGCTGCTATTGGCACATACGAGGCAGCTGTTATTGGCACATACGAGGCAGCTGCTACTGGCCCATACGAGGCAGCTGCTATTGGCCCATACGAAGCAGCTGCTACGCGATGTTCTGAATGTGTTGATGGTAAATGTTTATAGTGTGTGACAGTGTATAGTGTGTACATATGTTGCAAATATACATAAATGAACATGAAACATTGGTGTGAATAACTGTATGATGGGCGAGGCAAAGTTGGTGAATACAATGTTGGAGAAGTGAGGGAGGGCTGGCTGGGTGTGTTAGCTCACACTCGCGGTGTTCTGAATGGGTTGATGGTGAATGTATATAGTGTGTGACAGTGTATAGTGTGTAAATAGATTGTATATATACATAAATTAGCATGATACATAGTAAATATGTGCTGCATATGTGTACACAAGTGTCATGCACGTAACACAGTGTCTTCGGACAGTACAGATGTTTTACTGCCATAATATAGTGTACGTGTTCACTATACATAGGATTAGCACGTAAAAACAAATAAAATGTATTTGGAACTGTGCGAAAAAAATGAATGAAAATATATTCGCGGCAACTCGCGCGCCCCGCCCCGAGCGCCCGTCACGGGCGCACGGGGAATGATGACGTCACGCCCCAACTTACGGACCCCATAGCAGCCAAAGTAAGTACAATTTCGATTTTTTTTCTACATACCCATACTGAGGGAAGGGTTTCTGACACTTTAAAAAGAAAAAATAATTTTTTCCAGAGAATTTATTTCCTGCGCACTGCGGGGGTGTCATATTTGGAGGCAACGCAGTTAAGGGGTTAAGTATATTTATAATATATTTAATTTTAATTGCATAATTTCTTAGTTCTAAGAGGGTGATTAATTTTAATTATTGCCTGTACAAACCATGGGATTATACTGGTGGTCCCACCCTGAGAGTGTAGCATCGGTAAATGTCCCTAGACTACAAGATTTTGTTGCTGTACGGGTCACGAGCATTAATGAACGGTTTGTAACAGTGATTTTGGGGGCCTGTCCGGGAGATATTGTTCCCACATATATTTAACTTTTGCTAATCTAACCTTGCCTTCTTAGGTACCAGTGTGCTTAGAAATCTGTGTGGTTAAGAAATATGCAATATGCCAGGCCAGAGTCAGCCTGAGTAACAAGTAACCTACGTTTCACGATTTTGGAGGTAAATCATCCAATAATTTGTTTGTGCAGTGAGGCCATGCAAATTTTCAGTGTCGTGACAATTTAAAGTGAAGTGTAGTGCAGTGCCAGCCTGTTAATTATTTTTGTCAGCCAAGTGCCAAGTGTAAATTAACCATGGAGGATCAAGTGTTATTGCTGTTGGAAAACCCAGACTTTGAGGGAATTAAAAACCTAAAAAAGTCTGCCTAAATAAATATGGCAAATAAGTTAGAATTAACAGCCAAAAATAACATGACTAAAGCACAAATTCTGAGAGTCATAGTGACACATTTGATAGAAAATGACTAGTTAGGAGAAGAATTTGTGGAGAAAGTAAAGGAGGAGACTAGTGAGCAAATTGCTTTAAGGCGTCTTGAGTTAGATGCACAAGTAACTTATGCTAAACTTGAGGCTCAAGAAAAGGAAAATTAATTTGCAAGGCAACAAAAAATATTAGAGCTTGAAGCCCAACAGAGGGAATGTGAAATTAGACGTTTAGAGATTGAGGCACAAAATAGTAGAATTGTAGTGCAATTGCAGCTGGAAGCCTCAAAGAAACAACAGTTAGAAATTCAACAACAAATGGCAGAGGCTAACCACAGACTTGAAACACAGCGTTTGGCAGCAGGGCATGGTAATACGAGCAATGTTTCTAATAGTAGTGATAATAATCCCATAAGGATGAATAAATACATAGAGTTACCCAAGTTCAATGAGGAGGATGCCAAGGTTTTTTTCTCACATTTTTCTAAGATTGCAGTCAGTATGAACTGGCCAAGGGATCAATGGGTTGCAATCATGCAAAGTCAACTGAAAGGACGTAGTCAGGAGGTTTTTGCATCCTTGCCTGATGAGAATAGTTTTGACTATGAGTTTGTTAAGAAAAGCTTCTTAAATGCTTACCAATTAAATCCAGAAGCACACAGACACAAGTTTAGGAACCTAAAGAGGGTAAGTGATCAAACAATAGCAGATTTCACCCGTCTAAAAGTTAATTACTGCAACATATGGTTAAAATCACTTTCAATAACCGAGTATGATGCTCTTAAGAATCTTCTTATAACAGAAGAAGTGATGTCATGTCTCCCAGACAAATTGTCTACTTTTATGGCAGAACAGAAAAATATAACAGACATTCATGAGCTGTCTAAGCTCGCGGATGAGCATGAGTTGCTGACTAAGGCCCCGTTTAAGGCCCAATCACCTAAGTTTAACCGTAGAGTAAATTATAATGCTCACCGAACTCCTTATCAGTACAAATCCAATCCTAGTGCTCCAGTTACTCACATGAACTCTTCTCTTATTAAACCTAAAGTTGTTACTCCATTGCCAGGACAATCTAATCCTAGTAATGTTAATTCTAAACCTGCAGTTGGTTCCACAGGTGTGTCCACTGTCAGGCATTGTACACATTGGAAGAGAAGAGGACGTGTGATTGCTTCTTGCTATAGATTGCATCCTGAATTATGGACAACTGGTCTTATTATGAGTAGAGGATTGCAAACAAATAATTCTCCATGTACTACAGTCAATCCCCATTGGATGGCTGAATTTAAACCATACATTTCTACAGGTACATTATTGTGTAAAGATGGTAGTAGTATGACTGTTCAATTACTCCGTGATACTGGAGTTTCACAGTCTCTTATTGCCCAGAATATACTTGCTGATGTTGACACCCGAGATCTTGGTGAAGTTGTGCTTCTCCAAGGTATTGCAGGTAGTGTGCAACAGGTATCTTTAATGCAAATTAACCTTGATTCTAATT
Source organism: Procambarus virginalis (assembly GCA_020271785.1). NCBI lineage: Eukaryota > Metazoa > Arthropoda > Malacostraca > Decapoda > Cambaridae > Procambarus > Procambarus virginalis. Next base: position 204,592 of record WNGS01166011.1, on the reverse strand, counting down.
TTACTTCAGGATGGTGTAATGTTGATGTAAGTAAACAACTGCCCATTCCAGGGGTAGATATTATTCTTGGTAATGATTTTGGTAACCGAAAGGTTGAAGGGACCAAGTGCCCCATAATGTTAATTAATCCCAATAATGTACTAGATCAAGCAGAAGCAGATGATGGCATTATTTACCCTGCTTGTGTTGTAACTAAATCAATGAGAAAAACAGGTGAGAGTAATCATGTCTTCACTAAGGTAGCTGTTCTCGAGACCAGGACCCCTTCAGTAAAGGTGTGTGTGTGGTGTTTGTGTGTAGCTGAGGAAGTCTTGGTTGTAGGGTTGATATAAAGCCATTGCTTGGTTACTGACTTTAATACTTATAAACGATACATGACTAGCTGCTTCCAAGCTGGTGTCGTCCTGTATGCTCTATTGTTTACCTCCTGCTCGCGTCTGAGCCACAACACATACAAACGGATGTTACCGTTTTCTATGAACATGACATCCCTCCTTTTCTTCAAAAAGAATGAATACAGGATGTCTACCATGCTTGTAGCACAAAGCAAAGTTGTTGACACAAAGTAAGTTATTAACACATCAAGAGATATTGCATACATTTAACATTAATTAAGCACACAAAGAATTTAAACAACTTAATGTTTACCACAAAGGATTTCAATGTTAAAAATACAAATGCAATGTTAAACAAAAATGAAAGAGACTGTAATACAAAGTTACAAAATATTGAATGAGAGATATGCATTATTCAAACAATATTAAATTTAATTTAGCATAATAAGTACAAACTTTGCATTACATAAGAACACAATTAATCATCAAATTGCGTAGGGCATTTAACATGAGGTTTAGGACGAGAGTCCTTAAATACAAGAATATCCCTTGATGAATTGTTTATTGAGTTATAAGTCATTTTTTCTATCTCGTTTGCACGACTTTACAGTTCAGCATTTTCTACACTAGTTGGAATCACTTTGAAATAAGCCATATTACGTGATATACTATGATCTCTATTACTCGCTGTTACCATAGTTCCTTTTACACTAATCACTTTATATGCTTTGTATCATATGGCATATCTAGCTTTCCCTCTTTTTTTTCTTTTTAACTAGAACAGTGTCTCCAACCTTTATGAAGTGTTCCTTTGCACGTTGATCATGAGCAATTTTCTTTTTGCCCTTGGCTAGTGCATCCTTCTGAGCGAGACGTTTATCCGTTACCTTGGCTGGCATGACAGGTAGTGCGATCCTCATAGGACGTCCAAATAAAAGTTCACCAGGCGACTTGCCCAGTGTTCCATGCGGTGTTGCACGGTAGTTCCTGAGAAAAGGATACATAGCTTGTTTCCAGGATCGTCCATTGGCATGAGCACAGCGTACCGCTTTCATGAGTGGTTGCATGAATCTCTCGACTTCTCCATTTGCTTGAGGATGTAGTGGCATCACACGGCGGTATTTTAATCCAATATGCTCAGCAAAGTTGACGAAGTCTTGTCCATTGAATGGCGGTCCATTGTCCGTCTTGACAACTTCAGGAATGCCAAAATTTGAAAAGATCTTGTCGAGCTTCGGGATGACAGCCTTTGCAGATGTGGAAGTGATGATTTCTACTTCTGGATAACGTGAGTGATCATCAATGACTACCATCAAGTACTCTCCAGTTGGTAGCGGTCCGCAGAAGTCCATCGATATTTCCGTCCATGGTGCAGCAGGTAGTGGGGAAGGTTGTAGAGGTGTTGGTCTTGAAGTATCCACTGCAGCTTGGCAAGGGACACAGGCATCATGCATGTCCTTTGCTTGACGATCAATGCCAGGAAACGATACCTTTTCTCGTAGCAGCTGTTTGGTCCTTACAAGACCTTGGTGTCCTTGATGTGCAAGCTTCAGAGCACGCTGCTGGAGAACTGCTGGAATAACGATACGAGTACCTCGCAGCACGGTGTCGCGTTGTTGCGTAACACTTAATTCTGTCTGGATGCGTTCAAGTGCTTTGAATGCATCTTGGTCAACTCCTGAGGGTGGGATGCGTGGAAACTTTCTTATTCAATGCATCCACTGTTGCTTGCAGAGTTGGGTCCTCTAGGGTTGCAGTACAGATTTCATCAAGAGTGAGAGCCTTAGGGACTGCATCACAGGTTACAGAGTGTACATATTCCTCGGCAACTTGAATTACATCTGGGTGATGTACATATGAACTTTGCTATCAGTAGAACAATCAATGGGTACAAATCGATCAAAAAAATCAGCAACAATAGCATCAACATTGTTTGTAGATTCCACTGCTACAGCATTAGAAAGCTGAAGTAGCCCAATTTGGTGGAAGTCTTGTAACTGAGTAGACTCCTTTGCATTCCTAACAACATGGAATGTAGTAATGAACATTGCCACTTTGACTTAATCTCTGCAGTGAAAGTTCCAATCACTGGCAAGGCTATCTTTGAAGCATAGGCAGTGGCTTTACCATTGTAGTTTTCAAGCTTTGGGGACTGTTTTTTAAACGTATCATAGTGGCACTCAGCAATGGTGTCAATGTTTGATCCAGTGTCAATGAGAACTTTGAGACAAATACCAGCAATGTATACTATAGTCTCTGGGTTGTTTGGAAGATCATTCCATTCTGTGATTGCTTGTACTCCATAAATGTAATCACATTCACTGTCATCTGAGACTGGTTGTAATGACATGTTGTCTTTTATATTATTAACATTTGGATATGAGGTGCAATATTGTGTTTGCCACCTCGACACTATGACCTGATCCTCGTACAGTGCTTTTATTCACTGATTGTGGTTTCTTTAGTGCGGAACGACACATAGCACCAAAATGACCTAGTTTTCCACACTCATAGCACTTCTTACCTTGAGCAGGACAAACATTACCTTGGTGTGGGTAGTCTCCTCCACAATTGTAACATTTATTGTTGACAACCTCTGATGTGAGTCGTTGTGACTGCTTGAGTCTTGTTCCATGACTCCAGTTGTGATGTGGTTCTCGGCTCAATTTACTGTTAGGTTTGGCATGATATCTTCTATGATCACGGTGTCCTCCCTGAACCTTAAGTACTTCATCACTGTTAGTAACAGTGGCAGAACCGTTGTTGGCACTGCACTCCATGACACGAGCATCACGTGCAGCATCTTCCATTCGAGCACATGTGCAGATCTTCCATTCATGAGCAATATCAGTATCTTGGTAAGAGAACTTTCATCATCAACAAGTTCTAGAGCTCTTCGACGGAGACGTGTAGATGTGCATGTTTCAATTATTTGCTGTTTGATTTCTTTGTCAACATCAGCAAACTCACAATGGGCTGCTAAACCCTGCAGACGTGTGTGGTATTGATCCACAGTTTCATTAGAGAGTTGGTTCGCTCTCCTGAAATGCATAATTTCCATAGCAGTATTTTGTCTTGGTTTGAAGTGCTCAGTTAATTTGGCTTTGGCAATGTCATAATCTTTGGCACCACCAGTGTCTTTCAGTGTGTCAAAGATGTCACAAACTCCATCACCTGCATAATGAAGTAGAAAGGCACGCTTTCTTTCAGCACTTTTGATGTCAGAAACTATCAACAAATTTTCAAACCTTTTAAGCCATTTGGTCCACCTCTGTGACAGGTTTGTCTGGTCACAGTCAGGATCAAATGCAGGAAACTGAGGTATATTTGCCATTTTTACTGAATAAATGTAAACTTATCACTTAAATGTTCCTCAGAATACTAAACACTTACTGCACTGTATATGTTAGTTAAGAATTCACTGTAATTACTTTAATTTTGCAAAGCACACAAGCATTTTAATGCAAAAGTTCACAGTAGTGCACAATACAGCAGCTACTGATTCTTACCTAGCCTTGTGTACATGTGTTGTTCCTACTCACAGCAGCACAGCAGTTGTTAGCAGTTGCAGTTGTCGTTGTTTGAAGAGTTTTCAGCACCGTCAACACAGCAGCCAGTTCACAGCGTGAAGAATTGTGTAGCACAGAGCGTCGTTTCATATACAAAACATTGGATTTTGTACACAACATCAAAGCGTCGTTTCGTACACAGCATCGGCAGATTCCACAGTACACAGCTTCAGTCAGCACATAGCTTGGGTAGCACATAGCATTGGTTAGCGTACACATCGGTTAGCACACAGCAATGGTTAGCACACAGCATCGGGTATGGTGCTCACAGACAGCACGACTTCCCTTCCTCCTCCAGGGCGAGACCGCATGTTCTTCCTTGTGTTTTAAGCTGAACAAATACCTGCGTTCACAGTTCATCCTCGTCGCCAGTGTGGAGTTTGTGTGTTCCTGAGGAAGTCTTGGTTGTAGGGCTGATATAAAGCCATTGCTTGGTTACTGACTTCAATACTTATAAACGATACATGACTAGCTGCTTCCAAGCTGGTGTCGTCCTGTATGCTCTATGTTTGCCTCCTGCTCGCGTCTGAGCCACAACACATAAAAACGGATGGTACCGTTTTCTATGAACATGACAGAGTGGGAGGTGGATCTTGAAGATTCTTTTATGACTCGACTGGATGATGAGAGTGAGAGGCAGTAGTAGAAGCCCCCCAGAACCTAAACCACAAGGAAAGTGAAGGTGAGGAGGCTGAACTATCTGTTCCTTGCAGCTTGTCTTCCCTAAACCAGTTGTCGAGAGTGAGGCCGAAGTAGCTATGGCTCCATTTTATTCTGATCAATCAGGAAAAGAGATCAAGCTACTAGGTTCTTGCCTGCTCGCTACTGAGTCTGAGTCATTGCCCTTAAGTGTTATACAGACTACTGATCCTAGTTTACTTGAGTGTATTTCTGAGGCACCTGATAACGTTGATGCATTAGAGGAAGGGACGGTTTTCTTTCAAGGATCGATTCTGATGAGAAGGTGGAGACCAAAAGGAACTCCCTCATCAGATTATTGTGAGACCAGAACCCAACTAGTTGTCCCCAATGTTTATCGTAAGCAGGTCCTGCAGGCTACACATGGTGACCCCATGGTAGGTCACCAAGGTATCACAAATATGTACATAAAATATGTAAATATTTTTACTGGCCCAAGCTAAAGAGAATGTGGTGAGGTATTGTCATAACTGTGTAACCTGTCAAATTGTTGGAAAACCAAACCAATCTTTGCCTAGAGCACCATTGCAACCTATTGTAGTTCCTGATGAACCATTTTCTCATGTTGTAATAGATTGTGTAGGTCCTTTACCTAAGACTAAGTCAGGTAACATTTTTATGTTTACTCTTATGTGTATGTCGACGAGATTTCCTGATGCATATGCCTTAAGAAATACCAAGACTCATAATCTCATCAAGTGTCTTGAACGATTTTTTCTCCTTGTTCGGAATGCCTAGAGTTATCCAGAGTGACAATGGGAAAATTTTTGTTCTAAAGTTTTCAAAACTTTCTGCAAATCCAAAGGGATTCAGCACATTTTCCAGTCCTTATCATCCACAAAGCCAAGGTGGGCTTGAACGTTTTCACCAGACATTGAAACAGATATTAAAGACGACAGGAGAAACTTATCCACGTAATTGGATGAGAATCTCCCTTTTGTGCTGTTTGCTGCCAGAGAAGGGTTACAAGCGTCATTAGGGTGTTCACCTTTTGAGCTCGTATTTGGTCACCAAGTGAGATGTCCGTTAAAATGCTCCAAGAAAAGTTGATGGGAGATGTCTCTGTTCATCAGAGTGGTTGGTACTTGAGTGAGGTCAAGGACAAGTTGTGTCAGGCTCGAGAGTTGGCGGAAAGCTGGGAAACATCTGGAACAGACTCAACAAGCCATGAAACAAAGATATGACAAAAAGTTCAGGGCTAAGCTCAGGTCGTTGCTGTCGGAGATTTGGTGTTGTGTTTGAAACTCGTTTGGGGACTTCCATGTCCCATAAGTTTGACGGACCCTACCAAGTGGTAGAGAAGGTGAGAGAAGGTGGAAGACCTAACTTACAAAATATTTAACCCTACTCTTTCAGAACATAAAATGAATGTGCATATAACAGGTTAAAAGCTTATGATGGACCAAAGTGGTAGCTTGTTTATTAGGGAAGAGTTACCATCTGTGGGAAATTGTAGTGAAGAAAATGATGTTAATATTCAACTTCTAAGTTCCAGTTCCAATGGCAGGGGAGATGCATATCATTTACAGGAGGAGCAACGTGATGAGTTCCAGGTTCTGCTGGACAACCATACATCTCTGTTGGGGAGGTTCCCACACAGACCCACCTCATCACACAAACATTCAGCTCCTGGACAGCACTCCAAT
>WNGS01166011.1:166016-196490 GCA_020271785.1 Procambarus virginalis | reverse complement strand
TTGCTGCTAGGTAACAGGTGCATCAGGGTGAAAGAAACTCTGCCCATTTGAAACTCTGCTCTGTCCGCCTCCACCGGGGATCGAGCCCGGAACCTCAGGAATACGAAGCGCTCCCACTCAGCTGTTAGGCTCCATGTAGCCTACCTTCAAAATAGTAATAGAACCTATAATAGGTCTTACTGGGAAAAAAGTCTTCCAATGAAAAAGGCTGCCTATGATCCAGCAATCCTAAGGCACATCATAGAAGATCAAATGAGCAGCATTGAAGTAGCAGGAGCCGCTCACGTCTTCACAGAAGGATCGGTTGACATAGAATATGAGAGTGCTGGCGCTGCTCTTTGCACGGGCAGCGAACATACCTATTGGAGACTGGGAGGACCAGTATCTTCAACCTAAACTGAGCTGTTTCCCATACAAAAGGCATTCGCATGTGTGATTGCACAAAACACTCAATATGCAACCATACACAGACTCAAAAGCTGCATTTCAAATATTAGGAAAAAAGCGGTAGAAAGATAACGTGGAAATAATTAACACCGTTTTGTATCTTGGAGCAGTAGCTAAAGGCAAAGGACTCAACATAGCCCTAAACTGGATCCCATCCCATGTTGGAATCTCATTACATGAAAAAGGCGATGAAATTGCTAAATTGGCAACTAGTTATTCAGTGATTAATAAAACAATCCAACCCTGCCTCGAATACATAAAAAAACACCATCACCAAAAAACTCTCACACCTCAACAAAGCCCATCTACAACCGAGTAGCAGAAGGTTCGTTCTCTGCAATATGGTATTCTTCAGGCCACCAAGTTAAAAAGGTTAAATACCCCAAAAGGAATCCACGGGAAAAAACATCTGTTATATAGACTACGTCTAGGTTACAGATGCAACTGGGAGATTGGTTAACCCAAACAAAGGGAATGCATCTTTTGCCAAACAATCACAGAAAAGCCACTACTACACTATCTCCAGGAATGTGAAGCAACCAACGACCTTATAAGAGCTTTAAGAGCCCCTGAATCTTGCAGTAACCTGAAGCCATCAACACTGCCACTCTTCTTGTCAAAAGAAGTGTCCAGCATCTGGACACCCTCAAATACTGTCAAGAAGTATCCTCCCCCGCGATAGCAGCCTGACTTAAATGCGAACTCAGCACAAAGTATACTTTTACTAAAAAAAAAATCTACCACTTACGAGCTATTCATGCCCCGTGCCATCTCTTGGGTGGCTTAATATTCATCAATTAATCCATTTTGTCCACCACACCCCACACACACACACACTCGGTCCACACCAGCAATCCTGACTAACTTCACAAGAAGTTAGGAAGTCAGAACAATGCCACTAGGACCCGTTGAGAGGGTTTTAACAACAATGCGCCACAAATGCCTAAAAGTCAGGACTCTCCCCATGGACGGTCATACTTTCACCAAAAGCGACGTGTTTAAGATCTTAAAAGAAGCCATCTGATTACGCCCATCGACCTTGGTGAAAAAGGTGAGAATATTGTCCTCCATTTCTTGTGTGGGGGTCTAAAAAAAAATCTATTGCACACTTAGCAAAGTGCACCACTTCTTTCCTCTCTTCTCACATCAGTACATCGCCGACCGAACAGTGTTTATCAGCGGGGCCGGCCACTGGATCACGGATTGAGAACAAACAAAGATCTTTACCAACATCGAGGAAGAAAACCCGAGCCTGAGGGTATTCGATGTTATCTTCTGCAGCAACGATACCGACTATGATAAGCACATCACCATGAAGATATCCTTCACCGCCTTAGCCGCGGCTAACCAGGCTGCGCCACACGGTCTCCACTGCTTCGGCATCTAGATTCCACCCTTGTAAGTGAAGAAGGAACGATACCATGAGCTCCAAAAGGGCTTTCGGTGCTACGATTACTCCCACCCCACCAATAAGTGTCGGCACCCCATCTAGAAGTGCAGCCTTTGCGCCCCAGGATCATTGCTCCATATGTAAATCGACAAACAGGAAAAATCAAGGCCCAGGTTGAAACCAAGGAAGCCAACCTTCTCAACCCCGCCACCAGAGCCCCTCATGCTATACCGAACACCTCAGCTCTCACCAACAAACCAGAATATTCCCAGTCTTACAAAATAGTGGTTCCTCCTACCAGTCAAGCCAGCCTTCACAATGGGGCCCCCAGGGGCCCCCAATGGAGACCGACAACCACCAATTCATCAGGGAACTGAATGTACTGTACCTAGACAATGGCCTGGACCCCATCATAGCCCCTGACAAGTCTATCTCCCCTATCACACCGGGGACCTTCCCTATCGTACAGAAGGTCGACTGCTAGGTCGATATCAACTCAGACGTCAGCTCCACTGAAGACCCAGGCTGCACCAACAGCAGCATCTTCCAATCCAGCCCCAAAAGCTACCTCCATCACCCTCTCAGCAGAAGCGCTAGCAGACGCGCGCTCGCAGACCACAAACACCACCGACGTTACCGAACCAGCTTCTATCAACTCTTCGATTTCAGAGCCAGCCTCAACCTCAGGCTATGAGACCAAAACCACCAACAACGAACTACGCCACGGACTCCTCAGACGAGGAAATTTCATTAAGAGTTCCATTGCCACGACACTTCCCCTAGTGCGTGCAAGATGATCTCATGGAGGCCACATCACCGAACTCCAATGACAACACAGACCTGTCAACTAGCAGCAAGACTCTGACTAAGAAAACACAAAAGACCTAGAGGCCTTCATTAACTCACCAGCTCTATAATTGGTATTGCTTGCCCTCCATGACCGCCCCCCCCCCCAAAGAAAATACATCCATTTACAGATCTCATTTTTCAGCTATTGATAATGGCTCCAAAGAGCGTCCACTTTCGGGCTATTCATGCCTGCGCCACCTTTTGGGTGGCTTAATCTTAATAAATCAATCCATTGCCACCATAGGACATACCGACCCAAGTCTTCAACTACCCATCTGACCATTTTCCACCTTCGGACATTAATGCAAGCGACGCTTTATTATTTAAAGCAGTGTAGCTAGATCAGTAAATCGTCGACAGAGTTCGAGTGCATCACTTTACTACTGGAAAAATGTGGAGATTATACTGCATTTCTGTAGTGATGGCGACTGCAGTCATGAAGGCTTACATCTATGGAAAACATGAGCCTCTGGATCCCAAAGAAAGGTTTAACTGGAATTCGTTTATGCCCAAGGAAACCTTCTAGGAAAGAGCACAAAATAGTTAAACGAAATCCCAGTTTGCCTTTAGAACTTCAAAATCTATTTCTGGAACATTTAAAAGCGAAGAAAGAATTTCTGCCCGCGCTGTCCAACTTGCTAGATGAATCACCAGAGTTCGTGAAGGATGCCGATCCCATCCAGGTGCTCAACGTGCTTAAAGCAAAACGTTCATCAGAAACATTCGTTAACACATTAAGTTAACCCATGACATGACTTGACATACCGCTAGTGATCATAGAGGAAGGCAACTCCCTCATGATGCTCAACTTCTTCGAGGCAAAATATTTGACAACCAGACACAAACGCTCAATCAATGACATCACTGTTGATATCCCAGACTTCTTAAGTGATGGAGAATTGGGATATATAGTGAAGCTCAAGATGTAGTGCCCCGGGATGACTAACTCGAACATTTACAAATAATGTTCGTTAACTTTACGACAATAACGAACACCTTACACGTAAAATGTCAATGCAGCTGGTGTCACATCTAGACGTTATGGGTGTCCAAGGCCACTCGTACAGTTCCAGAGAATTACTCGAATTCATGTCTAAATATATTAAAAAAAAACTCAGATTTAAAGTTGTAATTTTATTGTTTAATATGAACAATGAAATATAATATCTTTATATAATATGATAAAAACATGTTTTAACAACGTGTGACTCATTTGCCAAGTTCAGCATGTAATTCCGTATCTTGCAGAGAAGCCATGTGTTCTCGCCTCGTAAACCAATGAACCACCAATATGTTTTGGGTAAATAATGTATGGAGTCGCTTTCACAAATTAAGCTTCCCTAAGGCTGAGTGGGGCCAGGAGTTATACCTGACTCGTGTGCTTGTCCTGGAGGCTCCGTGGGGCCTGACGTTACAGATGCCTCGTGTCATTGTCTTGGAGGCTCCGTGTAGCCAGTAGTTATAGCTGCCTCGTGAGTTTGTCGGAGGCTCCGTGGGGCCAGGAGTTATAGATGCTTCGTGTGCTTGTCCTGGAGGCTTCGTGGAGCAAGACGATATAGCGACTTGTGTGCTTGCAGTCCAGCGTGTTTGTCTCCTCATGTGCTTGCTGGAGGCTCAGTGGGGCAAAGAGTTTTTGCTGCCTCATGTGCTTGGCCTGGAGGCTCCATGATGCCAAGAGTTATAGCTGCCTTGCGTGCTTGCCGGAGGCTTCGTGACGCCAGGAGTTATACCTGCCTTGTGTGCTTGCCAGATTCTCCGTGGGGTCAGAAGTTACATCGGCCTCGTTTGCTTGTCCTGGAGTCTTTGTTGGGCCAAGAGTTATGGCTGCCTAATATGCTTGCCGGAAACTGCGTGGGGCCAGGAGTTGAGCTGCTTCGTATGCTTGCCAGAGGCTCCGTGGGCCAGTAGTTATAGCTGCCTCGTGTGCTTGCCGGAGGCTCCATGGGCCAGTATTTATTGGTGCCTCGTGTGCTTGTTGGAGGCTGTGTACGGTAAGTAGTTATTCCCGCCGTGCTTGTCTGAGGCTCCGTGGGGCGAGAAGTTGTAGCTGTCTCGTGTGCTTTTCCCAGATGCTCCATGGGGGCCAGGACATATAGCTGCCTCGTGTGCTTGTCGGAGGCTACATAGGGCCAGCAGTTATTGCTGCCTAATGTGCTTGACGGAGGCTTCATGGGACCAAGAGTTATAGCTGTCTCGTGTGCTTTTCCCAGATGCTCGGTGGGGCAAGGAAATACAGCTGTCTCGTTTGCTTTTCCTGGAGGCTCTGTGAGGCCAGGAATTATAGCTGCCTCGGGATCTTGTCGGTGGTTCCGTTGGGTCAAGAGTTATAGTTGCCTCGTGTGCCTGTCGGTGGATACAGTTGCCAGTAGTTATAGCTGCCTCCTGGGCTTGCTGGAGGCTTTGTTCGACCAGGAGCTATACCTGCCTCGTGTGCTTGCCGTATGCTCCATGGGGCCAGGAGATATACCTGCCTCACGTGCTTCTCGCAGGCCCCTGTAGCCCAGGAGTTAAAGCTGCCTTGTTTACTTATCATGGAGTCTCTGTTGGGCCAAGAGTTATCGCTGACTCGTGTTGTTGGAAATTTCCAACACTTATCAACTACTATTGTATTATAATAAATCATCATCATTACACTAATTACAGTAGTTATTAATACCACTAACGGAAGTGTTAATATAATTTAATCTGAGCCAATTGCTGATAATATGACTCCCGATCATGTAAAACCGAGAGTTATTAATTGAAGTTATTTAGTAACAGTTTTTATTCTGTTACGATCGAATGCTATGGAGAGTATAAATATCATCTCCATTTCTCGCTAGAGATCATTTATCGAGAATATGATAATTATTAAATCCCTATAATTGCAACCCAGTTCCTATTATTGCATTTCATCCATAATTGCACAGAAAAGAATAATTCGTGATTAATAATTTCTGTGGTGAATGCGAGAGCGGGTTGAGGGAGGAGATGCCATTACTTGGACACGAGGCAGCCCTGGCGTGGAGAGTGGCGAGACGCATGATGGCGACTGGGAGTTCTTATCGATAAGAATTACGTTGATACCCAGTTAACAAGTATCAATTACTTATCCATGTGTTCTCTAGTGCCCAGCCAGTTAATAACGCGTCAACAGTTGAAGCCACGACCCGTAATTACGTGCGCACAGCAGTGAACGCTTGGGACCGGCTGGCGCGATCTCGGCAGACTTCAGTATTTAATATGCTCAGCTAAGTATAGAATTCTGGTTTGATGCATCACTCGAGATTGTATATTTATGAGTAGTCTGTCGTTAGGATGTGAAATTAACAACCACACAACGTGAGTAAATTTTCTTTATGTTACTCAGTTTCGTGAATACCTGAAAATAATTCGTAGCCTAATCAATTGCTACTTAAATTCTCTTGATTGCAGCATGTATACGAGGTGCCAGCAAGATTCTCATCAGTCGTGTTATTCACCTCAGGTTCTTTCTTTATTGGGATCCCGTGACCACGAGGACGAATGACGAACTGGCGTTATAGAAATCGTCTTACAGCTAAGACACATTTTTCGTACAAATTTATTCAACCTGATTATTGATTCTTAGATAATTCATATAGAATCTTTACATTGAATAATTATTGCCAGATTTGGTAATTAATGTTTATGCTCTAACTGTGCTCAGTGTTTATGCTCAGTGATTCATGATCTTTAATATTCATGATTTGATTTACCATATATTTGAATCTATTGTAGTTTAGATTTCTCATGTTATTAACTCAACAATGAACTAGTGACGAACCACACTGGTTCCTAGATATATATGAACTTCTAGAAATAACCCCCAATGTTGATATTTGAGGCTTTGGCTTTAATTAATAATACAGTCTATTTCTTTATTTTCAAGTGATTATTCATTGAATGAGTTTCCATAGACACTGGTTCTCTAGTGTCATTCTGTTGATCACTATTATTCGTTTTCCCTCTTTTCTCAAAAGTGGGTGGTCCTTCGATTTATTTCAATACAATAATAAAATAATTTAATTTCTGAGTTCAAGCACCAGATACCCAACATTTTGGTCCTTATCGAACCGAATACATACCAATTAATATTAAACTATATCGGTTCTCAGACCAAAACAACATTTTGGTCCTTATCGAACCGGGTACCAATTAACATTAAACTATATCCGTTCTCAGAAACCAAAACAACATTTTGGTCTCTTCGACCTGGATACAATCCAAGAAATTCTTACTAGTCCTGTACTAATGAGTAGTACATACATTATACATTTTTGTGCTGACCCTACCAAGGGTGGGATTCAAACATTACAGCAACTCTGATTAGAGTGTACCCATATTAATTATTTGTGTACTCATTAATTTTGTGTGTGGTTTTCAATGTTGCTTTATGATTACCATTACATCTAATGGTGATAAAGATGAGCTAGCCGGACGAAAGTTAATGGTGACATGCAAGCACCACTCAAAATCTTTAGCTACATATTGTTAGGTAGGGACATTTAACCTCAATTGAGGTAGACTTTAATTTAGCCAAAATTAATTCAGGCTGTACTCAATATTAATTATCAACTAATGAACAAGTATCCCAGCTTCATTAGTAATACTCAATCAAGTCCTATGAAATTTGGACTTAAAGCTAACATGGCTACTCCTGAGCAATTAAGGAGAACCTATATTGGCCTCAAAGGTCATTTAACTAGACTAATTAATAAGTCTGATGGCTTGTCTAAATTGACTCCCATTGATTACGATCTACTAGAAACATCAGTGAGAGTAGCTAATCTTAAATTTGATCAAGTTAAATCTACAAGCCAGTCTTATCTTAACTCACTGAATGCCAATGAAACTGATCTTGAGGAACTAGATCAAATTATAGCAAATATTTCCCAGTATGAAGATGAGACTCAAGATGAACTTGATGTACTATCCAGTATAGTAAAACATCAATCCAATACAAATACTACTATGTCTCAATCCAGTAATCAATTACCTGAGGTTCGTCTACCTACTTTAGACTTACCTACATTTGCAGGGCTGGATGAAGAAAATTGGGACACATTTTGGACTTCATATGAAGTTCATATCCATAACAGGGCTTATCTTGACCCATTTTCTAAATTCTCATACCTGATTAGTCTTCTCAAAGGGGAGGCTAAAAAGGTCATATAACTTAGCTCTCACTGAGAGTAATTGTGAGGAAGCTATAAAACTACTGAAGTTGAATTATAGCAACAAGGAGTTAAGTATAGCTAACCTTTATTACCAGTTGCTAGATCTGAATGCACCAAGTAACAGACCAGACTCACTTCAAAGCTTCAGGCTAGAAGCAGAGTCTCTAGTGAAGGCCTTAGGTACTAAAGTTGATGTACCAGCCTCAGAATGGTCAATCAAGTTACTTTTGCAGAGGAAATTGCCTCAAAATATCTTAGCAGTTAGTCGAGCAGTTAAAATTAAAACCTGCCAAAAGTGTGAGACTGAATATTTCTGGGTTCTTGACTAATAGTGGACCTCGTGAATACCAAGTAGTCAAGGTGTTAGTGAGACTTGGATCTTCCACTAGTCCAATACAAGCGGTAGTAGTAGATAAACTTCCTTCAGACCTGCAGGTCACAGGACTAGCTCGCACTGTGAGATATCTCAGACGAAACCGCATGAGGCTAGCAGATCACAAAATAAATTCTGACTGCCTCACAGATGTTGGTATACTTATAGGCGCTGACATTATTATAAATTTATAACTGGATGCACCAGACAACACGGAATGAATTTGTTGTCATCTGCTGGAGGCAAGTTGCTTACTGGACCGGTACTTTTCCAACAAAAAACAGCGTCAACCAACAAACAAGCTAACAATGCAATAGTGGCGTGACTAGGCTTGGAACAGTCACCCCTACATTTCAGAGAAATATCTGAAGATAATGAGTCTGATCCACCTGTACATCGTCTGTGGGATTTAGACACTTTAGGTATTGTCCCTGAACAGCCAAGTCCTGATATGTGGACTTACCAGCAATATCTGGATACAGTTGCCTATAAAGACAAACAATACTGGGTGAGACTGCAATGGAAGTTGAATCATCCACAACTTCCAGTTAATTATTTCATGGCAGCCTCTCAATTACAGTCACAATTAATACGGCTGAAGAAACAGCCAGATAAATTAAATATGTATCATCAATTAATTCAGCAACAACTGAATAGTAAATTTATTGAAGTTGTTGATAATGATGACAGAAAAACAGCTCACTATTTACCCCATCACGCTGTGGTGAAAGATTCATTGACAACCCCAATACGTATTGTTTTCAACTGTAGTGCCAAAGTGAAGGCAAACAGCGTGTCTTTGAATGAATGTCTCCAAACGGGACCTAGCCTAACACAAAGGCTACATGATGTACTGTTACGATTCCGCACTGGTATTTTTGCTTATACTGCTGATATCAGTAAAGCTTTTCTTAGAGTAGGCTTGCAAGAGGAGGATCGAAATTACACCAAATTTCTCTGGATTAAGGATCCCCTGGATCCTGACAGTGATGTCATCACCTACCGGTTTGCCTCAGTGCTATTTGGAGCGACTTCCTCACCGTTTCTACTTCAAGCCACATTAGATACACATTTGAAGAAGTCAAATAACCCTTATAAGGCAGAGATCAGTGACAACTTGTATGTCGATAATTTCCAGGGAACTACTAATGACAAATCCAAATTGGTAGAAATTTACCATGAGGCTAACCGTGAGTTATTAGGAGCCAATATGCCACTATAATCATGGGCCTCAAACAATAAATCATTAAACCAGATAATCGAAAAAGAATTTCCGGGTTATCAGGTGCCTAATCAATTAAAAGTTCTGGGCGTGGAATGGAACACAGGTACTGACGAGATGAATGTCAAGTCAGTACAAACCAATAATTCATCCCTTACCATGAGAAAATTACTCTCGTATGTCAGTCAACCATTTGACCCTTTAGGCTTACTTAGTCCTATATTAATAAGGGGCAAACTCCTAATGCAGGAATGCTGGCAGAAACATATGGGATGGGATGATCCGTTGCCAATTGAGTTGCAAGATAAATGGCAAATACTCGCAACGGATTTCAATCAATTAGGTGTTTTGAAATTTCCTCGTAATGCTTCAGGACAAAACTTACCTACAAATTTGCACGTCTTTTGCGATGCCTCTGGCAAAGCGTATGGCGCTGCAGCCTACTTAGTCAATAGTGCACAATCACTTTTACTCACATCTAAAGCAAGAGTTGCTCCAATCAAGAAGAGATCTTTACCTCAAATGGAGTTAACTGCATTGCTAGTGGGAGTAAGATTGGCTCATTGCCTGACCAAGACACTCAATAATATCCACTTTGGTGAAATCGTAGTGTGGTCAGACAATGAGGCAGTCTTACAATGGGTAAGAAATAACAACAATAAAACTCCCTACGTTAGTAATCGTGTTAGGGAAATTCATGAATTATCTGCTGGATATAAATTCAGACATGTCCCCACTAAGGACAATCCTGCAGATTACTTATCAAGAGGTTTAACATTTAAACAGCTAAGTAAGTCTTCGATGTGGTTTAATGGACCTTCATGGCTTGTTAGTGGTCAGTGGCCCAAACAGAAACCACAAGTCATAGTGACCAGTATCACTACTCCCATGAAAGACCCAGAACCTCATCGAATCTCAGCTATTAATCCTCACAATTATTCTAACTTGAGTAAGTTATTAAGAGTGACAGCACATGTGTTTGACTTTCTTGCTAAGATAGGAATCAAGCATAAGTTTCCCAATCCTATCCTCTACTGGATCAAACGTGCACAACAAGAGACATATGGAAGTGAATATGAAAATCTTCCAGATAAATTAACCAAGTCTCTAGGTATCTGGTATGATACCAACACTCATAATATATTAAGTGTGGAGGACGTTTTGCTTCATGCAAAAATTGATTTGGATACAAAGAATCCAATCCTTCTACCACGTCACCACATTATTACAAAACTTCTAGTTTTACATCACCATCAATATGGTACTTTGCATGGTGGAGTGTTAGACACTCTCACCGACCTCAGACAGAATATTGGCTTCCTCAAGGTCGTCAAACTGTCAAATCAATCATTAAGTTCTGCTGCAAACGCTACGATGCTCGAGTATGTCCTTACCCAGGACCTCCACCACTCCCTAAAGAGAGAGTAGTTCATCTTCGTCCGTTTGAGACCACTGGTGTCGATTACACAGGAGCCTTGCTTCTCACTGGCAATCCAGATAAGATACCAGTGAAAGCTTATATTTGCCTCTTCACATGTGCTACCACACGAGGCGTACATCTAGAAGTGACTTCTGACATGAGTGCTGAAGCCTTCATCCAAGCTTTTCGTAGATTTGCAGCTCGCAGATCCTGTCCCAAACTCATGATATCGATAATGGTTCAAATTTTGTGGCAGGAGAAGCCTGCTTACGAGAGATATGGAATCATCCAGAAGTGCAGTCTGTCATGCAGAGACGACAATGCCACTGGAAATTTATTGCTCCCGAGCCCCCTGGAAGGTGGTTTCTACGAACGTATGATAGGGACTGTCAAGAAATGTTTAAGGAAGACCTTACATCGACAGAAAATTAGTTACTCCGAACTCCAACCACTCGTCGTGGAAATTGAGGCGCGAGTCAACAATCGCCCATTAACTTACCTATCAGATGATTTCTCACAGAGAGAGCCTCTGAGTCCCTCGCATTTAATACATGGAGCCCTGCTGATACCTTTGGCAGAAGAGACCCTGTCGACCCTTCCTATGTAACCAGGAGTGACTTAGTACAAAGTTACCAACATCTCTCGAGGTAATTGAAAGGTGGAATGAGGTGTGGACTCGAGAGTACCTCACCGCTCTACAAGAGTACCACTNTGTTTGTTGGCCATTGCAAAGCAGTGGCAGAAACCGTTAAACTTCTCAACAGTCCAGATGGTTGAACGGACGTGAGGTGTGGAGCCCTCGGTCCGTAATAGGTAAGCAGTGGACGCCCAGGATGACCTTGAAGACGGTCTGCAGACACATGAGGAGTGTCACACATTGGCGGCTGCAATACTGGCTGGAAGCAAGATTTTTTAGTGGAAAGGACAACGTAGTCGCAGATGCGTTGTCCCGCATGCACTAACCAGACTGACTCTATTTTAAGGGGAGGGGTATGTGACGTGTTCCCCCCTTCTAATTCTCCCACGCCTGCTGTAAGAGTCATGTCCACTATTCCCGAGCGTTCTCTACATTGCAGGCAACAATTGAACATGTGTGGGAGAGAACAGTATTCTCGAAGAGCCGAGAAATTTGCGAAAATGTAACATTTTGGCCTGTGGGATAGGCCCTTTAGGGAGCCAATATGGCGCTGGCAAGTCTGTTTCCCGCCAAAACTGTGTGACGTCAGTGGCGCCAGATTGGTCACCGTCAGCGACATGGCACTGGGAGCCAATGAAAACCAACTTGGGAAAAGTGACGTCACATAGGCAGGGGGGTCCGCCGTGTTGGCGCCAGGCGATATCAGTCTTTCACGACACGTCCGAGAGGTAGGACGCGCGATCGGTCATCCTGTCAGAGTGACGGATTTACCGAACTCCGGTGGATTTAAGCGTCTCCAGTTGTTGGCACGCACTCTGTGAGGTCTTCCTGCAACCCAGAAGTGGCTCAGATAAGGAATTGACAAATATTGAGCAACAAGTGCTCAGGGGACAGGTGCGTTGCAAGAAGTGGGCGGGCATCGATGTGTCGTCGTTGGCAGTTCACCAGTATAAGAGGCAGCTTAGTGGCCGGGCCACCCACCGTGAGTGAACCAGGTTGACAGCCTTGTCAACCAGGTTGAACGTGTGATCGACGATCCTGTCAAGTTTGACAGTAACCCCACCTTCGTGAACCCTACGAGTCAACAGTGGATGCAAGCACGTCGAGAAGTCTTCCCAAATACCTAGCGATATATCTAGACGACGAGGGAATTGACAGTGTTGTGAGCTTCAAGTGCTCTGAAGTCGGGTGCTGTGCGTGTGTCGTCCGGGACGGCTGATAACTTCAGTGACTTCGTAGTGGTGAGAGGCAGTTCTCTGGGAGTACAGTGACAAGGACTAATTGGGAAACGTACGACGACCGCCGAGACGTAGGCTGGCTGCCGTAGTTGGGAGGAAAGTTGACGGCCAGGAGACCGACTTCAACCCAGCGACGTACTGTAGGGAAGAAGCACGGACCTGCTGTGTACAGAAGCGGCGAGACGCGACATCCTAAGGCGTGGGCTTGTGTTTCTGGATGAACGAGGCGAGAGCCTGGACCAGGAGCTACAACCCAACTGTCATCCTAGGATAGGTGAAGTAGGTGTTTACAGTTCCCTCCCATTTCCCCTTTAGTTAGCTATATATATTCTTGTCAGATATTTTGTATGTCGTGAGCAAGTCTCACTGAGTTTAAGTCACAGAGAGCACAGTATGTGGTGAGGCTACCCAGAGCGCTCACAGTATCAATTACATATATATCTATGTGTGGGTGTGTGCAAGCACCAAGATTCATCAGAGAATTTACTGTGACTATATTATTGATCTGTGATTATTATTATTATATATATTGGTAGTGAACCAGATATTGGTGTATTGATCTCTATAATCTATTGATATAAATGCCTGTGGATTGATCTCTATAATCTATTGATATAAATGCCTGTGGATTGATCTCTATAATCTATGATATAAACCTGTGGATTGATCTCTATAATCTATTGATATAAGTGCCCGTGTGTTGATCTCCATAATCTATCGATATAAATGCCTGTGTGTTGATCTCTATGATCTATTGATATATATATGCCTGAAGTTCGATTACTGATTTATATATGACATGATTGTGTGCTGAATAATATCATATACGTGAAGTGTTTGCCAGTGATATCTCTTAAGAGGAAGTATAATATAAAGAAAAGTTCAGTGATCAAGTGAGTGCATTCACAGTAAATATTATTAAGAATAGAGTAATCTTTTGGTACAGTGAAAGTCACTGTGAGAGTATTGTGAATAAGATGTTGATCGTGAGGCCAGTGAAATCATAAGTAAGCCATGTGAACGTTGAATAGTGTTTTGGAAAAAGTTAAATAAACGGTGATCGTGACAATTAGAAAACAAGTACTAGTCTTTCCCACGATCGCGAGGGCCCGGTCAGCTGGCATTCTGACAGGTGACACGTGCCGATGTTGCCATATGGTGCGCTCTAGAATATTATGCTATGAATGGAGCAATCGTCATATATTAATTCTGATACATTGATGCATATATATTTCTCGTGTGTTTTTAAGTAAAATACCAAAACTCTTTGGTGTTTGATATCATCCCCTCCATTTATCTTGTGACCGTGTTATGATATAAAGTAGAGTGACCTGCCTGATACTATATTACTGATTGGCTCTTGCCACAATTACACCTGACCACTGCAGTGTTACTGGACACAAAAAAAAACCAGTTGGCGACCTTGAAGGCTATGTAAGAGTTCGGTGTCGGGAGGGCCACAGATTGAGGGAACGATCTGTGCTCCCACTCATCTCATAATCTAAAGGCCGGTTGTGAGATCGACTGGGATACTCTCCGAGGCCAGCAGTGGAGCCTAAGGGATTGAGGGAAGACCCGCCGAACGACGGTGAGTAAGGGTTTGGTTGGAGCAACCACCTGGAAAGGAGATCCAGTCTACTGTTGCTTTAACCCTTCTCTACGAGAACACCGTGAACCCCGACAATATATATATATATATAATATATATATATATATATATATATATATTATATATTATTATATTATAATATTTATAAAAATTATATATCCCTTCTTTCGTTGAATCTAATTTGTAAGACCACACCCGTTGTGTTTTCTTGCCTACTAATTAATATTTATTACCTTGATAAAGTTTCGATTATGTTGCTGAAATCGTGACCATGTCATAGTTAACTCTTGATTTACTAACCTGATGTTGGTAAGCATATATTCACAGTACACGAGATTGCATAATGCTTATTGATTCTTTCAAGCTTGTTCCTACTTCAAAAGATCCACACTTACATAATTTGTGAGTCTTACGCTTGAAAGCATCCGGCAACCCAACAGTTATCTTTTGAGCCAGCTGCTCAATTAACCTAGAACCCTTTTTACCAATCTAAAGTTATCTAATTTGCAACTATCATTAATTTTTGCATTTAGGGTTGATATGTTTAGCATACATTTAAAATTTCTATTATTATAACCTTTCATACATTTACATATTTCAATGTTCTTCACCTTTTTAGATAATTTATTTCAAGCTCTCTTGTTCTTTCTTCTGAAGTAAGGTTCCTAATGCCTTGAATCATGTTTGTGACCACATTAATGGTCAAAAATTTGTACACATTAATGGAAATTTATGTTCATTCTATAGTACTTGCCCAAAACTGATTCAATGAGTTTGGCTTACTCAGGTAGGTGGCTTGACTAACTAGGCCTAAATGAGGCCTAGTATGAGGCAATGTAAAGAATTTACATAAATTACCTTGTGACTTATTTAGAAAATTAATATATTGATTTCTTGGCTAATCTAGTTTCTAGATTCTTTACATTCAGAGTTAGCAACTTCAATATTGTTCAGTTAATATTAATATAATTATATTTTCTTCCTTGAAAACCCTGCGTTTCTCGGCATTAAACTGTCTTTACCAATATTTCTTTCATTTTAAAAGGCTAAATTATCTTGCAGCGACTTTCGTAACAAAGCAAAATAACCATAAATACCGACGCTGGGAAATATTTATTTCCCGTGGACGACAGAAGGGTTAGGATAGAGTGTTGTTGATTTACGGAACAAATTACCGGGTAACATAATGGACGTGAGATCACTCGATAGTTTGAAGCGAAGATCATACGTATATATGAACGAGGTTTTTATAAATAGAAGCCGTCTTGTATGGGTCAAGAGTCCTCCTGCAGTTTCTCGTAATTCTGACGTTCGTATGAAGCTGGGCGAATGCCTCCAACCCCTAGCAAGTCATTAAGTCCCCTCTCCATCCCTCCCCCCCGAAGCCCATATGAAAATTTGCATTGCGAGATTGTAAAGCAAAAATATATATAATTAGTCGCCTGATGCTGGGAAAAACTGCATAGGGTATTAGCGAGAGAATGACATTATAGAAGCCTCTGTAATAACACACAAGCCAAGGTTCATGGTTGACTGTGCTGGTGTGCGCGTCGCGAGGCCAGTCAACGTAACCTCAGCGTCCAAGTAACACGATAGAGGTTTCACCTGCGCTGCCGTGCGGTGTAGACGTGTCACCTGCTCGCTCCAGTTGTTTGGTGTGGTTAACATTTTCGCCGGCAGGGGGTGTGCGTGTCTTTACCCTCCCTGCTTTTCCTGGTGGAGTGGACGTGGCGGTTATACGATGGGCGGCCATCTTCCAGCTGTCTTGAGGGTGAACTCCATAGGTTTGGAGTTTACTGGCCGCGCTGGTTACCCTCTTGTGGACTTGGTCTTGAGTGATGTGCTCAGGGTCCCGGTTCAGGACGTCTACGGTGTCGAGCTGGTCACTACTCGCCGTGTGATAATAAAGTTTGTGGTTGAGGCATTGTACCGTGATTTTCTCCGGAGGTACGAGGGGCGTACTTTGCTGCTGCAGGACGGCAATGGGTCTGTGACCATTTTGGACCGCATTGGTGCTGTGACATATGTAAGTGTCCATGGCGCCCCCATGGAGTTTCCTGAGACCCTCCTCCGGCGTTTCTTCCAGAGGTATGGTCCGTCGTCAGTGTGCGGATGAACTCGCTGTTATCTGGGAAGTATTTGGGTTTGATGACCAACATTCGTACCCTCGGGATGAGACTGAGGTCGGACATTCCGTCCTCTTTCCGGCTGATAAGGTACTACGTGCGGGTGTTTTATGCCCGGCAACCCCGTACTTGTTTCCGGTGTGGCTTGTTGGGCTGCCTGGGACATCAGGCAGCCGGGTGCACTGCTGATCCGGTTGCTCCCGTGAATTTGTTCCGTGAAGAGGATTTCCCGCTGCTCCCTCTGGAGGAGGACTCGGGGGTGAGGAGGTGAGCGTCCAGTTCGCTGCTGAGGCTCCCCCATTGTCGGCCGACATTTCCCCGGTTGTCGCAGGCCCTCCTCCGGATGTTGCGGTGCCGTCAGATGTTACTCCTGCACCTGTCTCTGGCCCTGCTGCTCCCGTGGGCCTTCCTGGTACTCCCTGTGAGGCGTCGCCGTCTGATCCCTCGACTTCGGCTGCTGACCCTGGCCCTGCCTCATCTACTCGGGTCCCTACTGTGCTGGGTGCTGGGGTGGCTGTGGAGCCTCCTGCTGTGTGTGGTCCGGTTCCCCCTGTGGTAGAGGCTGCTGCCATTCTGTGTCGAGCGTTGGTTCGTCCGGCTAGTGGTGCCCATGCTTATGGATCCGCTTCCAGCTCTGACGATATCCGGTCGGAGCCCAAACGTTCCAGGCATTCGTCAATTGCCTGGGCCAATGTTGGGGACTTCAGTGGCTGTGGGTCTTCAGGTGTTGACGGTGTGGATCCGGCTGCGTCGTTGTCTTCACGGCTGGTGGTGGCGGAGGTTTATGTGCCTGCTGGTGCTGATGCCCTTGTCTCGGGTGTGCTTTCCGTTCCTTCCCCGCCAGGGGCTCTCTGCAGTGGGGTGTGGTGGCTTTCGCTGCCAGGGATGGTGTGGATGCTGATGCTGGGCGTGGCCTGGTGGTGACTTTACGAAAGGATGCACGCCGCCCTGGTTCCCTGCAGTTGTCTGGTGGTGTGCCCGTGGCCGCTGGTACCCCTGTGGTGGTGCCCTTTGTCCGGCCCCCTCCTGTGGGGTTGCAAATTGAGGACCTGGAGGCCGGGTTGCTGAGTTCCTGCTGTCTGAAAGTCCGGAGGACTTTCAGGATGAGCGGGTCCCCGGTATGTGGAGTAGAGTGGCAGTTACTTGCCTCTGGTGTGACACCGTCTGGATTCCCAGTTTGTGGGTGTTTGTTGCCGGGGTTTCGGATGACATGGCGCTCCCGGTGGTGGGAAAGCCTCTTAGGGGAAGTGGATGCTTTGGGAGGCGTTCAATGTGCGGTTCCCCCGGGTCTTGTTCCTGGGCAAATATGTCAGCTGATTTCATGTTATTGTAGTGTTGTGTGCCCCTATGGACTTTTGTTTGCCCAAATTGTTTTCTGTGCCCGTGCCTCTCCCTTATTTGTTGCGAGGCCGGTGTTTTGGTGAGGGCGTTTTTACTCCTGTATTTGCTTTTGTGTTGTTACTTTGCCATGTGTGTTCTACTTCTGCATTGCTAGAATGTTGTTGTTGTTTTTTTTATTATTTTTTTTATTTGTTTTTGTTTTTCTTTGTATTTTTTTTTTTTTTTATTATTTGCTTGTTGTGTGTTGTGCACTTTTCTTGTTCTATTTTATGATGTCCTTTATGTTGTGTTTTGTTCTCGGTCCTTCAGGCCAGTGTTTTTTTGTTGTTGTATATGTAACTACATTTTGTTATTTTGATTGCATGGATTGCTTGTTTGTTATTTTTGTATATTTTGGCCTCTCCCTTTGTTTGTTGCGAGTCGGTTGGCTTGGTGTGAGTGTTTTTATTCATGTCTTGTTTCTGTGCTGTACATTTGCACTGGTGTTTTATGGTTGCATTACGTGCTGTACTTGTTTGTTATTTTAGTTTTGTTTGTTGTGTATTGTGCTTTTCTTGTTATGTTTCATGTTATGCCTCTTGATGTTTGTTTTGTTTTATAATGTTTTGTTATTGTGTTTGCTTGTTTGACATTGTTTTCTATTTTGTGTCTTGTTGTCTGCTGTGTTTTTCAATGCATTTATCTTGTTTGTATTTTGTTGTACTGTGCTGTCGGCCCTTCTGGCCGGTGGTTTATTGTTTTGTTTTGTTTTAGTATGTTTTCTATTTTCTTTTCTTGTTTTTATTGTGTTTAAATTGCATGCTTTTCATGTATAAATAAAAATAAAAAAAAGTAACATGATAGTTAAACAGTAGACATAAACTGAGCTGTTCAATACGTCGTCGACATGACCGTTTGCCTCAAGAGGTGGTCAGGAGTTTCATGCTGTAAACTATGGGTGTTGGGGAGGGAGAGGGCTGTTATATGCGGGGTCGGGATCGGCCCCCATTGGAGCCCCCGTGAAGTCTGCCAAAAAAATTGAAGGGTTTTCCCAAGAGTGTGTTTCAGCTGCTGGGCATCAGTTGCTGGGTTGTATTTCAAATACTAACGTGCAAAATACATGTTCTGATGGTGCGTCTTTGAGACACTCGAGTGACCCCGGATACCGTCGGGTACGTCATCCAGCTCTCAGTATTTCTAAAGCTACTTTCTCGTATATTAAGATCTAAAGATAACAGATTTATGAGAAACCAAATTTATGCGGATACAATGTGTACTATAATGTTCAGACCAGACTACAAACCTGGTTTGCGCCTCGGAGAGGCTGCAGGATCTAGTAAGTTCAGTAGTACTTATGTTTCAAAGCCTTTTGACCATGTCGTAGCTCAGTCGGTTAAGGCAGCGTCTGGGATGCTATCGGACGCAGGTTCGAATCCTCGTCACGGCCCTTGTGGATTTGTTCATTTGATGCATCACGCAATTGTGATTTGTGTGTGTACATTTTATTTCTTTCATATTAGTGTTCCCTATTACTTATGAAAGATATTGCATTTGATTTGCAACATTTTTCCAGCCAGCAATTGAGACCAAGTGCCCTCGACAACCATTCATTTCCAACTGCCTATTCTGGAAGAATGTCATATATGTTCCGGATTCCTCCCTTGCTCCTTTGGCTGTCTTAAACCTCTGTATCAGTTCCTCACTCCTAACTCGACCAACATCATTTCCACCTACACTAAGACAAATAATGAGTTTGTTCCCATTTCCAGCCATAATATTCATGTTGCCAACAATATCACCAATTCAAGCTCCCGGATAGCAAGCCCTTAACCTGTTCCCTCTATCTTTGGCACAAAAAGTTCTATCCAAATACCTCACCTGGGAATCTCCCACAACCAAAATTCTCTTAAGTACTTCCTTTACATTCTGAGAACTTTGAGGGACCTGCGGTTCGTTGTTTTTCGTTGTTTTCTTTTTCGAACGAACTGCAGGCTCATCACAGCACTCTGTGGCGAGTGCCGTAGTGAGCCTGAATTCGTACAACTGGTTAGAAATGTTAAAAAGAGCGATAAGGAAGGCAAAAAAACTATGATGTTCCAATAGCAGGGCAAGTAAAGGCAAATTCTAAAGTTTTTTTTTCAGTTATATCGAACAAAGGTTAGGAAAAGGATAGGTCCATTAATAACCGAAACAGGTCAAATAACGGAAAATGACGAAGAGATGAGTAGTATTTTTAATAAATCTTTATCTCTGTATTTACTGAAAAACTTCACTATGTCTTTAGTCCAACAAATCCTCATCCCTATGAGGGTGGGGATGAGGACGGGTTGACTAGCTTAACAGTTACCAGGGATGATGAAATTAAACAAATAGTGAAACCGATTCCAAACAAATCCCCAGGGCCGGACGAAGTGCTTGCCAGGGTGCTTAAAGATTGTAAAGAGAAGCTTTACGATCCATTGTCTACCATATTTAATAGTTCATTAGTCGGGCAGAGTGCCAGAGTTCTGAAAGTTTCTAATGTGGTACCAATATTTAAGAAAGGAGAGAAGATCATTTGCTTCAAACTATCGGCCAATTAGCATAACGTCTATTGTGGGAAAGTTACTTGAATCTATAACGTAAATACCATTCGTCTTCCACTTGAAAAACAAATTAATAAATGATACAACATTGTTTTACAATTGGCCGTTCATGTTTAACAGATTTGCTATCATTTTATTCCAGCACAGTTGAGGCAGCCGATAGTGGTAAGGTTGTTGATGTGTACTTTGACTTTAGCAATGCTTTTGACACAGTGCCCATGAAAGACTGATTAAAAAGATAAAGGCTCATAGTATTAGGGGGAGGTACATATAAATATATATATATATATATATATATATATATATATATATATATATATAATATATATATATATATATATATATTATACGTATATATATACATATATATATATATATTATATATAATATATATATATATATATATATATATATATATATATATATATATATATATATATATATATATATATATATATATATATGCAAACAAGCCTGAATGGTCCCCAGGACTAGATACAACTGAAAACTCAGTCACTTCTGGGGTGTGAGTTTTCAGTTATATATATATATATATATATATATATATATATATATATATAATATATATATATATATATATATATATATATATATATATATATATATATATATATATATATATATATATATATATATATATATATATATATATATATATATATATATATATATGACCGAAAAAGTAAGATTAATAATTCTAACACAAATTTTCTCGATTTTCCTTGTGTTTCTTTTTACTGGTGATGGTAAATGAAAAATCAGTTCTCCAAAATTCATTTTTATTTCTAGCCTGACTCGACACTTGAGCGCGTTTTGTAAAACTTATTACATTTTCAAAGGCTTTAGTTTATCCACACACACAACTTATGCCTGAAACAGCATTGGCTCTTATACCTGCATTTGGGTGAGGTGATGTAGTACAATAGTGGGGTGAAAAACAAACTTTCAACAAAACACAGAACACGGAATAATGGATATAGATTTGCAGAAGTTGGGTACAAATAGAACTGCAGAAGGCCTATTGGCCCATATTTATTGATGTTTCTATGTCGGAGCGGAGTCTTGAAGTGGGTAGAATATAGTTGTGCGTTAATTGGCTGTTGATTGCTGGTGTTGACTTCTTGATGTGTAGTGCCTCGCAGATGTCAAGCCGCCTGCTGTCGCTGTATATATCAATGATTTCTGTGTTGTTTGCTAAGATTTCTCTGATGATCGTTTGGTTGTGGGAAGAGAATATATGTTCCTTAATGGAGCCCTGTTGCTTATGCATCGTTAAACGCCTGGAAAGAGATGTTGTTGTCTTGCCTATATACTGAGTTTTTTTAGGCTTACTGTCCCCAAGAGGGCATTTGAAGGCATAGACGACGTTTGTCTCTTTTAGAGCGTTCTGCTCCGTGTCTGGAGAGTTTCTCATGAGTAGGCTGGCCGTTTTCTTGGTTTTATAGTAAATCGTTAGTTGTATCTTCTGATTTTTTCTGTAGGGATAACATTTCTATTAACAATATCTTTCAGGACCCTTTCCTCCGTTTTATGAGCTGTGGAGAAGAAGTTCCTGAAAAATAGTCTAATAGGGGTATAGGTGTTGTATTAGTTGTCTCTTCAGAGGTTGCATGGCTTTTCACTTTCCTTCTTATGATGTCTTCAATGAAACCATTGGAGAAGCCGTTGTTGACTAGGACCTGCCTTACCCTACAGAGTTCTTCGTCGACTTGCTTCCATTCTGAGCTGTGGCTGAGAGCACGGTCGACATAAGCGTTAACAACACTCCTCTTGTACCTGTCTGGGCAGTCACTGTTGGCATTTAGGCACATTCCTATGTTTGTTTCCTTAGTGTAGACTGCAGTGTGGAAACCTCCGCTCCTTTCCATGACTGTTACATCTAGAAAGGGCAGCTTCCCATCCTTCTCCATCTCGTAAGTGAAACGCAACACAGAATTCTGCTCAAACGCCTCTTTCAGCTCCTGCAGATGTCTGACGTCAGGTACCTGTGTAAAAATGTTGTCAACATACCTGCAGTATATGGCCGGTTTCAAGTTCAAGTCGACTAAGACTTTTTTCTCGATAGTACCCATGTAGAAGTTCGCAAACAGGACACCTATTAGGTGTCCTGTTTGCATAATCTAAATGGGGCGAACTTCTACATAGGCCCCATTTAGATTATGCAGTTCAGTTTTGGTCGACGTACTATAGAATGGATATAAATTCACTTGAAAGTGTCCAACGTAGGATGACAAAGTTAATTTCCCAAACTAGAAACCTGTCATATGAAGAGAGATTAACAAAGCTTAAATTGCATTCACTGGAAAGGTGAAGAGTTAGGGGGAGACGTGAGAGTATTTACCCAGGTCAATACTGAAACAGGTGAAACATGGTGAAAACATGAGGTGCTCTGTTTTGTGAGCGTCCTATTTTACTGGTTATTCCCATTGACCTCATTGTGTGTTCAGGTAAGGAACTATCACTCCATGGTCACATTCATCGAATGCCTTTGCGAAGTATACATCTGCATTCTATTATTATTATTCTAATGCTGGACCTGACATGAACCATTAAAAACTTCGGGGAAGATAGACCATATCAACACTTTTGGCAGCCTCCTCCATGGAAAGAATCGAGTCTAAAGATAATCATTGAAGGATTACCAGTTAAAAAATCAGCATGTGACTGATAATTTCTCCCATAAGAACTCTTAAAAAACGTCTATGAATATATTCTCCGAAATTTGTTTTTTTTCCAAAATTTCGGTCAAACTCGTAAACAAACTTCTATGATAAAATGAACTCTGAAATCTTTTCATAAAACTGAACTCTGAAAAATTTTGAATTTTCACCATAAGAACTCTTAAACTTCTAAGATCTCTGACATTCTTTTCCTCATAAGAATTCTTTAATTCCAAATCAGCCTCCTTTGCCTCGAATTTTCCCCATAAGAAACCTTAGGTGCATATCGGTCCTTTTTCCAAAGTTCGTTGAACTGATTACTCCTCTTTCAAGGCTCGCTAAACCATATCCAGAGACATTGCAGTTGCCATACACAGACTCAGACTTGGTTACAAGTGCTGCTGGGAGGTAATGAACCCAATAATTAAACAGTGTCATATCTGTGGAACAGAAGCAGAGGCGCCACTATTGCATTACTTACTGGAATGTGAAGCTACTGAAGCCCTGCCCCCTCCAAATCCGGCCCGTTGGCGCCGTGAGGGGTCTTAGTAGACGGCTGCCGAAGTGTGATGCTCCATGGGACAGTCCTCTGTCCTTTTGTGGCCTTGCACTCCTGCTGCTGTCTTCTCTAATTGTGCCGGATCGCTTTTCCTTTTCCTTATGTTTCGTTTTTCTCCCCCCTCTTCTCCTATCTGCTTGTCGTTTCCTGTCGACCTTTTGCTTGTTTTGGTTATTCCTTTGGACTTCTTCTATTTTGATGCCCAGGTGCTTGAGGAGGCATACTCTTGCACCCGTAGAACTGCAGTATCCAACGTCTCGAGCGAGGGGAACCTTTTATTGTCAATCCCCCTTTCGTCGCTGAACCCGATCTCGACGGAATGACGGTTCTTAAGGTGGCATTTGTTGGGTGTATACTCACGACGCACCCCTAGGGGGCCCCGGCCTGATCAGCGATAGCTTCCTTTTGGGTGTCCTGCCTCTAATTGTGGCTCCATGGTGGGTATGGGGGCACATTCGTGGATGAATTTCTCTCTTCGCCTGTATGTCGTGGAATGTTTCTGTTGTACCCTCTAAGGCTCGTGGGGTGGGCGGCCAAGCCCCCGAGTTGGCCTGTATTGGAAGACCGGGCTCTGTAGCCCCCGCTGCATTGGGCCCTGACCTTGCTCCTCCTTTGACCATCCTGACTTCTTCTCCCAGCTCCCCTCCCTCCTCTGTGGTTGGGTCGAGCCTCAAGCCCCCAGTGGTGACCACTTCGTCCCCTGGTGCGGCTAAGTCTCTCGTTGTGACTCCTGCGCCTTTTAACCCCTCTATCTCTGGGAGGTTCTCAACGCTGTCAGCGCCACGGCCGCACTCGCTCGATTCCTTCCCATACTGATGCGTATTAGGCCTTGTTTGGTCCCGCTTCGTGGGCCAAATACTTTGATCTCATCCCTCTTGATTCTGCTCTTCTTGATGATTTCTCCCTCCATCGGCATCTTGTTGATTCCATGGATGCCTCTATTACCTTCAACCCCACTCGTCTCGGTACATTTGTAGTTGCTGCTCCTTCTCAGGATGCAGCTTCCCGCTTGGCTGCCTTATCCTGCCTTGGCGAGATCCCTGTTCGGGTCTCAAAGAACGCTCGGTTGAATGCCAGTTTTGGCACTATTCTCCTCCCGCCCCATGTTGCGACCGGTGTTCGAAATCTGAAGGACTGCCAAGATGATATTCGGCATATCCTTGATGCCCAAGGCCATTCTGTCCATCCCCAACGCCTGTCGGTGCAGGCTGATGTCCATCGGTCTCCTAATGGCCGTCGTGTGTGTTCTCGTTCAGCTTCTCCTGTTGAGACGCTGGTATCCGTTGCCTGGTTGCTGGGACACCGGTTTCTTTATGTCAGAAGCGTAAGCCTGGCTCCTCTCCTTCCTCCTCCCCGGCGGGTAAGAATGGTTCACTTTCTTCCTCGGCCTCTACTACCGGCTCTATTGCTCCTTTCCCTCCTATTTCAGTGGTTGTGCACCCTGTTCCTGCTATGGAGGTTTCTTTGGCCCCCGCTTCCCTCTCGGTTGCTGTTCTTGCTGAGGTGCGCTCCCCTCTTTCTACTCCCCCTCTTCCTGCTGCTGTCCTTGACTGCTCCTCTCCGTTGTCTCCTCTTCCTCCTCCTCCTCCAGACCCCGCCCGCCCCCCTCTGGTCTGTTCTCCCTCTTCCTTTCCTCAGTCTTTGATCAGTTTACCCATGCCCCCTAACCCTGACTTTGCTGACCCTGATCCCGACCCCGATATTCTTTGACGTGCTATGTTACTCTTTCGCCTTTGTTTCTTCCTTGTTTTCTGTTGTTGTCCTTTCTCTTCTCGTCGATGTCTATTCTTCAATGGAACGTTCGGGGTTATTACGCCAATTTCCTCGAACTCCAACTTCTGATTTCGCAGTTTTCGCTCCTTTATGTCTGTCTCCAGGAGCCGATGCTTGGTGCTCGTCTTGGTCGCTTTCGTGGCTATTCCTTTCTCCCCCCTCCCCCAGCTGTTGCTGGGGCTCCTAACTCTTCTGCTCTCTTGAATCGCTCTGATGTTCCCTTTGTCCCCTTACTTTTCCTTCACCTCTCCATTGTTCTTCTGCTCGTATCTTTGTGGGGAAATGGTACACAGTTTGTTCCATTTATCTCCCGCCGCGTGTCCCGCTTTCTCTTCCTGATCTGAAACACCTACTGGACTCCGGTTCATCCAGTAGTTGTTGAGATCCAGAATTGGCTGTTTTTTGTTTACAGTAAATTTAAGTCGGTTAAGTTTGGTTGGGTTCCCAGCCATATTGGTGTGTTTTTAAATGAGCGTGCGGATGCTGCCGCCAAGGAAGCTGTCCGCTCTTGTCCCATCTCTCGTAAAGGTATTCCATATTTCGACTTTTACCCGGTTATCCATTCCTCCGTCCTTACCCGTTGGCAGGCTTCTTGGTCGTCTGTTACTGGTAACAAACTACTTACTCTTAAATGTTGTGTTTCCTCGTGGCTGTCCTCCTACCACCGTAACCGGCGATAGGAAACAGCTCTGGCGACGTTGCTTATTGGCCATACTCGCTTAACCCATGGTCACTTGATGGAGCGCCGCCCTGCTCCTTATTGTCCTAATTGCATTAGGACAATAAGCTCTTATGGTCGTGCATGTCCTTCTTGAATGTCCTGATTTCCAGGACGAGCATGTGTCTTGCTTTCCGACCGCCCCTCGCGGTCACCTGTCCCTCAATAGAATTCTTGGTGACTCGGATACTTTTGATATCGTTCTCCTTATGCGTTTTTGGTCTCGTATTGGCATCCTTGGTGATATTTAGCGCCCTCTGATTATTCCGCACATTTGAGGGTGCTACATAGCCTTCCCGGTTTGGTGCCTTCTTTTGATAATTACTTACTTACTGAAGCCCTGCGCATCAAACTCAACATTAATCCAACGACAGCAGCTGCATTAGATGCACATTCCACCGCGACTACAATGATTAGAAAAGCCGTTGAGGAATGGGACTCACTATTGAGCATTCTACATCTACATCCGCCATGAAAATAATGTTATTAAAACAAGACTAAAACCAGTGCACTGAAACAGAAGCGAAAAATAAACCGGGAAAACGGAGGAATCCCCACCTCCATTTAAATCTTTGACCCAAATATCACAGTAACAAGGTTATCGCGAATAACCGAACTCAATTACGGGCTCACCATAGCCCGTGCTACATGGACACTTCGTTCTGAGTAGCTAAATCTGAAAACAACAACAACAACAATCTTCTAATGCCTCTGATTTTGTCGTAGTGGTCAAGTAGATATTAGAGGCCCGATCTTCCCTCCCTAAATCCATATTAGTCTTAGTTGTGAATATCATTGGTCTCCATGAAGCTGGTGACCTGACTAATCACTCTCTCAAATACTGTTATTATGTGGGACGATAGTGCAACTCTTCTATAATTCTTTGGAAATGCTTATCTCTCCATTTCCTTTCCCCATTTTCTTTCTTCCTACCTTCCCCATTCATTACCATCCCTTAACCACGAACACATTTTCATTTTTATTATAGGAGAATGTAAATGCGAGGGGTAAACGCTTCCAGCATCTGTCAGTCTGTCGACCATTACAGAGGAGTATCTATGATGACCTCACAACTCTCACTTTTCATTTTGTTTTTTTTAATATACCTCTACTTCGACGAGAAGTGGCGATGTTTCGATCCGTCCTGGACCAGTAAAAACATTCAGGTCAGCTGTCAACTGAGATAAATATAAATAAATTAATGACTCACCACATGAAAGATTGATTATGAAGAGAGAGAGTCACGGTATTTGGGGCTGCTATATTAAGTTGGATTAATCAGTTCAAGACGATGTAAATATGGTTTTGTAATGATCAAAAGATTGGTACTGTATCAAAAGATTTGCTAGAGTCAAGGTACACAACAATACAAACCTTTCCACAAAATGCACAGATGACATTTTTTACAGTTTTCAGTTTAGTCTCTGAAAATAACGATTAAAAAATAGTTTTCCAGTTTGTTCAGATTTGTTCAGAGTTCAGATTTCTATGTTCTAATTTCGTTGTACGTCGGTAAATATACTGTGGTCCTCATCGTTACTGTAAGTACTACCAAAACTGGAGGATGTGCTTGTATATTATACTTGTGTTAACATCAGTGCAAATCGCATCACAAATGCTTTCACGACGTAAGAAAATAGCTGAAATCCTTTACAATCCTAGAAGTTAGAGACTAAATAAACATCTATATATTAAACTTGCCAGACATATCTTAAACTTGCGTTGTTTTCATTGTAGATCGCATCCGATTAGCCTGCCAGGAGGGAAGCTACCCACTACGCCTACTTGGACCTGCCAGATAGCGTGAAACTCAACTTTAAGAAACTGCAAAAGTCTCTCTGGAGCAAATCCAAGGAGCTTGCAGCCGACCCAGACCACGGGCACCTCCGCTTCGGCTACTTCATACTAGACTGAGGGACAGTGTTAGTAAATAAGTAGTGAAGATGACAGTTAGGAGAATTGGTCAGTGGGAGGTTTACAGCCATTCAAAGATCAACATTATGTTATCCAAACTAAGCTGTTTGTTTATTAGCTTGGTGAAATAAGCTACCTTAGGTTGTTTGATTTTAACATATTGTATATAATAAACTGAAAGAGTGTGATTTATCTGCGCTAAAATATGGAGGGACTGCAATGGGATTGAACTCGCGTCCCTTGATGCGTACTACAAGTTGAACTTAAGAAATATCTCGAATATAGTTACTTGAAGTTATGAAGGTACCAACATTAGCGACAGTATACATGTATCGGTAAAAAATTTAGTTTTTTTAAATTAAATATTTTTTTTTAATATTCGTATATACATAGCAGGTTAAATATTAAATTACAAAATTTATATTTTGTAATTTCAGAAAGATGGAGCGAGGTAGATAAGCGTAAGCAGACAAATGAGAATGTTGCGGTCGACATTCGTCAACTGATTGCGAAGTTTATGGTAACTACAATAACCTCGTAGATATTAAATTGATCAATAAATGCAAACTAAACCACCGTAATTGAGTATAGGTTTTGTAACTGTTCGATTGATCCTCGTCTATTTCGTAGGATCTAATATGTCTCCCAACAATCAGTCACAGATTTAGCTTCATTGCACTTATTAACCACATTAAAAACATTAAGAACATAGGAATGAAAGTAAGTGCAGAAGGCCTATTTGTCCATACGAGACCGCTCTTGTATGGACATTAGCTCTAGAATTACCACAGTTATCCAAGTAAGTGGGTTCACAGATCCAATGAAACCACCCAATCTCATTCATGTACGTGTCTAACCTACGCTTGAAACAATCAAGGTACCCCCACTGCTAATATGTTACACGGTATTTAGTTCCACACAATATCAACCATGTTACCGAACCAGTATTATCTCATTACACATAGAAATCACAATAGCGTGATGCATCAAATGAACAAATCGACAAGGGCCGTGATGAGGGTTCAAACCTACGTCCTGAATGGACCCAGACGGGCCTTCTCCTAGAGAAGCTGTGTGAGTCTTGTAAGGGCAGTTGCACTCAAGGTTGCATTTTTTTTACCATATCGTGGCGCAGTAGAATAAGGCGCGTCTGGGATCATCCCGGACGTAGGTTCGAACCCTCACACGAGCCTTGTAAATTTGTTCATAATAATTCATTCTTCGCCTTACTAAAGAATGTAATTTAAGCTTTGTCATTATTTAAATGATTTTTGTTATATATTTACTTATTGTTCGTACACTGTATCCATATTAACAACGCGCTTTCTTTTTTCCCAGAAAAATAAACTGAAGAATCTGCATGTAGTCTTAAGAGGCCTGTAAGTTTCGACACAACGGTCATCTATGTAAAGGTTCAGAAGACGCTGAATCTGCTTGATTTGAGGAAGGAGATAGTTGCTCCTCCTGGACACCCGACGGTCTTTGCTTGCGGGACTATAATTTTCACCCCCGCGTCACCCTATTCAAGCAACCCTGGGTAGATGCTACAGAACTTGCCTATTTTACGGGTTCCAGGGTTCACTCGCAACATGAAGCAATCGTAAAAAATCTGATAAACTCTGCACTGATACCCGACGGAACCGATGTCAGTATCCCAAGAGTGGGCTTTAAGGTGTTTAACCTGAAGAATGCTATAGTATATACAAACATGTCAATATCAAACAGCCACATGAATAATATCTTGCATTGCTTGGATACCATTACCCTGAATTCCCATATTCACTTGTAATTATAACAAATTATATGTAACTATTACAAATACTATATTTGTTTTTAACGCAATGAGAGCTTAGTTCGATGACCATTACTAAAACTGAATTTGTCTCCATTCAGTATTTATAAACACACATTATAAATATTTATCTTGTACATATGTTATACAAATTGTATATCATTAATAAATGTTATTGTATATATATACCAGAAATCTCATTTTCCAATTGGGTGCAATACTGTTTACTCAATAAAATCAAGATATTAAGACTGACTCCTCCTTTTAATACATATTTATAATGATCATTTTACCATATAATTATGAAATATTTCCCATTTTAACATAATTAACTACTTAAAACACACTTTAATAATATACTGCAATGAAGATTTTAGCTTTTAAGACTAACTACGAATTAATACTTAAACTAGATATTTTGAGGATTATTCACGTTATTAAAATATGAATTATACGTTTAATATTACTGTCATATCTGTGACGTCATTGCGAGGATTGAGTAACCACTATTTTCTTAGGCCTTGTAAGCGATAAAATCTAACATTTACAAATCAATTATTCAGTTCTGATTCGAATAAAACAGCCCAACTCAAAGTTTTATAACGATTCGTTCTCACATGAACGGCAGCGTGCGTGTGGGGCCA
>WNGS01166011.1:148047-164203 GCA_020271785.1 Procambarus virginalis | reverse complement strand
ATATATATATATATATATATATATATATATATGTCAAGTAGTGAGTTCTGAGTGAGGTACTGGCTACTAGGTACGACATATACATGTCGTTTCGGCCTAATAAGCCGAAACGTTCACCTCTCTTCTCCATTTCTTTGTGGTTTTACGCATATGTATTATATATATATATATATATATATATATATTATATATATATATATATATATATATATATATATATATATATATATATATATATATATATATATATATATATATATATACATATGCGTAAAAACCACAAAGAAATGGAGAAGAGAGGTGAACGTTTCGGCTTATTAAGGCCGTTGTCAACACCAGTTGAGTCTGGTGTTGACAACGGCCTTAATAAGCCGAAACGTTCATCTCTCTTCTCCATTTCTTTGTGGTTTTTCCGCATACAAATGATCAGTGTTTAGTGATCGTCAGTTACATATATATACATATATATTTAGATTCAGATTCCGGTTTGAGGAACAATATATGCAAATTTGCCGACAATAGAAAAATCGGAAGGGAAATAAACACGGAAAAGACTCATCATCACTTCAAGGTGATCTAAATTAGATTTTGAAATGATGAAAAGATTGGAAGCAGTAGTTTAATGCTGGCAAATTTTTGAGTCTAGGTAATGATGATAGCGTTTCAAGATACGAGCTAGAATGGTGTTGAGATTGCCAAGTCAGATTGTGAAAGGGATCTGGGAGTTATGATTAGTAAGAATTTAAAACCAAAATATCAATGTGTAAATGTTCGTAATAAGGCAAATAGAACACTGCGATTTATGAATCGAAGCGTTAGTAATATGAACATAAGAATAAAGGTAACTGCAGAAGGCCTACTGGCCCATTCGAGGCAGCTCCTATTTATAACCACCCAGTCCCACTCATATACATGTCCAACACACGTTTGAAACAAGCGAGAGACCCCACATCCACCACGCCACGTGGCTGCTGTTCTACAAATCAACAAACTTGTTAACGAACTAGTAATTACCCAGGTCTTTCCGAAATCTAAACTTATCCAGTTTATACCTGGATAAGTTTAGAATTCGTTTCGAGTTCTGTCTTGAGTTGATACCTTTAATACCCTATTAATGTCCCCTTTGTTATGTCCATTTATCAAATTGTAAACCTCTATCATGTCACCCCTAACGCTTCTCCTTTCCAGTAAATGCAATTTAAGTTTTGTTAATATTTCTACATATGACAGGTTTCTAACTTGGGGAATTAATTAACTTTGTCATCCTATGCTAGACACGCTCTAGCGATTTTATGTACATTCTATAGTACCACGACCAAAACCTAACTACATAATCTAAATGGAGCCTAACCAGAGAAAGATATAGCTGAAGCACAACACCAAGTGAATCAATACATCTGAGAGCTTCGAACCCTCGTCACGGCTCTTGTGGAATTGTTCATTTGATGCATCACGCTATTGTGATTTGTGTATACACCAGGTGTCTCGTTACTAATGCTTCGATTAGTAAATCCCAGTGTCCTATTTGACTTATTTTGAACAGAAAATAGGAGTTATATACAGGCCATCAAACTTAGACAGGATGGAAGCAAAGCACATTTGGGATGAAATAT
Source organism: Procambarus virginalis (assembly GCA_020271785.1). Taxonomy (NCBI): domain Eukaryota; kingdom Metazoa; phylum Arthropoda; class Malacostraca; order Decapoda; family Cambaridae; genus Procambarus; species Procambarus virginalis. The sequence goes on along the minus strand of WNGS01166011.1, from coordinate 162,590 downwards.
CTTGAGCATCTAGGTCTAGCAGTATGTGTGTCATTGTTGACTTTAATCTAAGTGGAATAAATTGGTTTAACAGAACAGGGAATAATGAAGCAGATTTTCTAGAATTAATTGAAGATTGCTTTCTTACGCAACACTTTAAGGAACCAACGCGAGAAAATAATATTTTAGATTTAGTGTTAACTAACAGGGAAACAAATTTATGACATCGAAATAGGAAGTGAACTAGGGAACAGTGATCACATAAGTAGGAAAAAATTCTGTTAAAGAGCCAGATTTTCGAAAAGTTGATTTTATAAACCTAAGAAATTTTTGGGTCAAATAGATTGGAAAGTCTTGGGCATGGTGGGTGGGCTGATTTTGGAGCGAGACGTGAACCCAGTTATAGGTCACGTGATTGACGTGACGTGAATAGGTGATTAAAAATATAACATTTAAAAATATTATAAGCAAAGCACAGGGACGAAGTATACCATACAAATTGAATAGTTCGATTACTAATGACCCAAAATGGATAAATGATCTGAAGAACCTTATAGGTAAAAAGAGAGCATGGTACAAAAGGATTAAGAATGGGGAAGTCAGTTTAGAACAGGAATTCGTACAACTGGTTAGAAATGTTAAATAAGAGATAAGGAGGGCAAAAGGAAACTATGAAGTTCGCATAGCAGGGCAAGCAAAGAAATCCTAAAGAATTTTTTCAGTTATGTCGAATATTAGGGAAAGCATAGGTCTATTAAAAACTGAGACAGGTCAGATAACGGATAATGACAAAGATATGAGTAGTATTTTTAATAAATATTTTATCTCTGTATTTACTAAACAGGAACTTAATATGCCTTCAGCAGAACAAGCCTATGTGGGTGGGGACGAGGACAGGTTGACCAGTTTAGCATTTACCAGGGAAGATGTGATTAAACAGTAAAACTCCAACCAAATATATCCCCAGGTCCGGATGAAGTGTTTGCCAGGGTTCTTAAAGAATGCAAAGAGGAGCTTTGCGAGCCACTGTCTACCATACCAATAGAGTCAATAATTTTATCAATAAATCAGATTTTATCAATAAATCAATAGAGTCAGACAGAGTGCCAGAGTCATGGAAGGTTTCTAATGTGATAATTTTTAAGAAAGGCGATAGATCACTTGCGTCAAACTATCGGTCAATGAACCTAATGTCTATTGTGGGAAAGTTACTTGAATCGATAACTGCAAATACAGTTCGTCTTCATCTTGAAAAACATTAATAAATTATTCGCATCGTGGTTTTACAAATGACCGTTCATGCTTAACAAATTTGCTATCTTTATTCCAGCTCGGTTGAGGCGGTTGATAGTGGTAAGGATTTTGGTGATGTGTACCTTAATTTTAGCAAAGCTTTTGATACAGTGCCACATGAAAGACTGATTAAAAAGATAGAGGCTCGTGGTAATGGGGGTGCTATATTAGGTTGGATAGGGTGTGGCTGTACCAAAGGAACCAGACTTAGTATAAGAAAGAGTGAGTTAGGTTAAGTCTGAGTGGGAAAATATTTTAAGTGGAGTTCCTCAAGGATCTGTCCTGGGAACTCTGTTTATAATATATATAAATGATTTAAATTCAAGTGTGAGTAGCAACATTTGCAAATTTGCCGATGAATACAAAAGTCGGTAGGGAAATAAACACGAAAGAATGTTGACCAGACCACACACTAGAAGGTGAAGGGACGACGACGTTTCGGTCCGTCCTGGACCATTCTCAAGTCGATTGTGATAAGTCGTCAAGTCGACAATCGACTTGAGAATGATCTAGGACGGACCGAAACCTCGTCGTCCCTTCACCTTCTAGTGTGTGGTTAGGTCAACATACTTTAGCCACGTTATTGTGACTCTTCTTTCGTGTTTGCAGGCGATGACTCGCTATCACTTCTAAAGTTGATCTAAATAGGGTTTTGAAATTATCAAAAGATTGGCAGGTGCAGTTTAATGCTGATAAATGTAAAGTTTTGAGGCTAGGTAATTATGACAGTTACAAGATACGAGCTAGATGGTGTTGAGATTGCAAAGTCTAATTACAAAAGGAATCTGGGAGTTATGATAATTTAAAACCAAAGGATCAATTCATTAATGTTCCTAATAAGGCAAAAAGGGCACAGATATATTAATCGAAGCGTTAGTAACAAGACACCTGGTGGTGTTCATCAGCTATATCTTGCTTTGGTTAGGCCCCATTTACATTATGCAGTTCAGTTTTGGTCGACGTACTATAGAATGAATATAAATTCACTTGAAAATGTCCAACGTAGGGTGACAAAGTTAATTTCCCAAACTAGAAACCTGTCATATGAATAGAGATTAACAAAGCTTAAATTGCATTCACTGGAAAGGTGAAGAGTTAGTGGGAGACGTGAGAGTATTTACCCAGGTCAATACTGAAACAGGTGAAACATGGTGAAAACATGAGGTGCTCTGTTTTGTGACGTGAGGTGAACTTTGTTATATAATTAAGAAGCACAGAGCTTTTAGCTGCGCCTGGACTCGACTCTATATGGGTGACTGTTACTTTGTGTTCTGTTCGACAGGAAACTGAGTATCCAGCGTCCTATTTTACTGGTTATTCCCATTGACCTCATTGTGTGTTCAGGTAAGGAGCTATCACTCCATGGTCACATTTATCGAATGCCTTTGCGAAGTATACATCTGCATTCTATTATTATTATTCTAATGCTGGACCTGAAATGGATCATTAAAAACAAAGGGGAAGATAGACCATATCAACACTTTTGGCAGCCTCCTCCATGGAAAGAATCGAGTCTAAAGATAATCATTGAAGGATTACCAGTTAAAAAATCAGCATGTGACTGATAATTTCTCCCATAAGAACTCTTAAAAATCGTCTATGAATGTATTCTCCGAAAATTGTTTTTTTTCAAAATTTCGGTCAAACTCGTTAATAAACTTCTATAATAAAATGAACTCTGAAATATTTTCATAAAACTGAACTCTGAAAAATTTTGAATTTTCACCATAAGAACTCTTAAACTTCTAAGATCTCTGACATTCTTTTCCTGATAAGAATTCTTTAATTCCAAATCGGCCTCCTTTGCCTCGAATTTTCCCCATAAGAAACCTTGGGTGCATATCGGTCCTTTTTCCAAAGTTCGTTGAATCCGGTGAGGTGTAGCGGCTCTTTTCCTGAAAAAACGGGCCCATATACCGTCATCTCTATTATCCATAGAACAACAAATGGAAACCATCTCAAGACCTACAACGACTCGCATCTTCACAGACGGATAAGTTGATCAAGAAAGAGGTTTTGCTGGGGCAGCAGTTTACACTGACAACCATGAAGCTTACTGGAGCATGATTAATGGGTGCTCAACATTGCAAACAGAAGTATATGTCCTGAAGGAGGCCATAAACTATACAATTGAGAATAATTTACATGATGTCTTCATTCATACCGACTCTAAATCTTCGCTCCAGTTATTGTTATCCAGTCAGCATAGAGATAATATACAACTCCCCACAGAAATTCAACATATAGGAAAAGAAGCCCATAATCTAGGGCTGTCAATCACCCTAAATTGTATACCAAGTCACATTGGCATAAATGGTAATGAAAAGGCAGACTCACTAGCAAAAACTGTCACTTCTCTACCTGTTGTACAGGTTCAAATACCTCCAAGTTTTTCACAGATTAAGGAGCAAATCAAGAAGAAAATACTCTCAAATATCAAAAGTCGCCACAGAGCCAAAGTAGCGGAATAAAGATCCACTGTGATATGGTACGAATAAGCCACTGGTTACTCCTCTTTCAAGCCTCGCAAAAAGATATCCAGAGACATTGCAGTAGCCATACACAGACTCAGACTTGTTATAAGTGCTGCTGGGAGGTAATGAACCCAATAATTAAAGAGTGTCATATCTGTGGAACAGAAGCAGAGGCGCCACTATTGCACTACTTACTGGAATGTGAAGCTACTGAAGCCCTGTCCCCTCCCCATCCGGCCCGTTGGCGCCATGAGGAGTCTTAGTAGACGGCTGCCGAAGTGTGATGCTCCATGGGACAGTCCTCTGTCCTTTTGTGGCCTTGCACTCCTGCTGCTGTCTTCTCTAATTGTGCCGGATCGCTTTTCCTTTTCCTTATGTTTCGTTTTTCTCCCCCCTCTTCTCCTATCTGCTTGTCGTTTCGTGCCGACCTTTTGCTTGTTTTGGTTATTCCTTTGGACTTCTTCTATTTTGACGCCCGGGTGCTTGAGGAGGCATAATCTTGCACCCGTAGAACTGTAGTACCCAACGTCTCGAGCGAGGGGAACCTTTTATTGTCAATCCCCCTTTCGTCGCTGAACCCGATCTCAACGGACTGACGGTTCCTAAGGTGGCGTTTGTGGGGCGTATACTCACAACGGACCCCTAGGGGGCCCCGGCCTGATCAGCGATAGCTTCCTTTTGGGTGTCCTGCCTCTAATTGTGGCTCCATGGTGGGTATGGGGCACATTCGTGGATGAATTTCTCTTCGTCTGTATGTCGTTGAATGTTTCTGTTGTACCCTCTCAGGCTCGTGGGGTGGGCGACCAAGCCGCCGAGTCGGTCTGTATTGGAAGACCGGGCTCTGTAGCCCCCGCTGCGTTGGGCCCCGACCTTGCTCCTCCTTTGACGATCCTGACTTCTTCCCCCAGCTCCCCTCCCTCCTCTGTGGTTGGGTCGAGCCTCAAGCCCCCAGTGGTGACAACTTCGTCCCCTGGTGCGGCTAAGTCTCTCGTTGTGACTCCTGCGCCTTTTAACCCCTCTCTATCTAGGGGTTCTCAACGCCGTCAGCGCCACGGCCGCACTCGCTCGATTCCTTCCCATACTGATGCGTATCAGGCCTTGTTTGGTCCCTCTTTGTGGGCCAAATACTTTGATCTCCTCCCTCTTGATTCTGCGCCTCTTGATGATTTCTCCCTCCATCGGCATCTTGTTGATTCCGTGGATGCCTCTGTTACCTTCAACCCCACTCGTCTCGGTACATGTGTCGTTGCTGCTCCTTCTCAGGATGCAGCTTCCCGCTTGGCTGCCTTATCCTGCCTTGGCGAGATCCCTGTTCGGGTCTCAAAGAACGCTCGGTTGAATGCCAGTGTTGGCACTATTCTCCTCCCGCCCCATGTTGCGACCGGTGTTCGAAATCTGAAGGACTGCCACGATGATATTCGGCATATCCTTGATGCCCAAGGCCATTCTGTCCTCCAGGTAGACTCGTTTACTCGTCCCCCTCGTGGTCGTCGCCGTCAACCCCTTCGGGTTGTGAAGATTACCTTTGTTGGTAGGACCTTCCATCCTCTGTCATTCTTGCTGGTGCCAGGTGCTCTGTCCAGGAGTATATTCCTTCTCCTCGGCTTTGTAACAAGTGTTGGATGTTTGGGCATGGTGCCCTCCGCTGCTCTGGGACTGTCTCTCTCTGTCCTTTGTGTGGGGGCGAAGGTCACTCTTAATCGGAGTGCACTTCTCCCCAGGCTCGCTGCCACAACTGCGGTGAGGCCCATCCTACCTTCTCCTGTGCCTGTATCCATTACAAGCTTGAGGCAGCCGTCCTCAACTTGAAGCACCGGCAGCATTTATCTTTTCCTGAGGCGAGGCGCCAGGTTCGCCGGCTCCCCCCTTATGCTAACGTCTCATGCTCACGTGTTGCGCTCTTCCTCTCCTCGTCCTTCCCACCTTCCTCAGACTCACAACCGTTTCCGGGCCTTGGACCCTGATACGCCCACTGCCCCCTCCTCTGTTCATTTGAGTTCTGTCCCGAAGGGTCCCCCTCATGGTCCTCTGTCTGGGGTTCCCCTTCTTTCTACCCGGTCTGTCATGTCTCCTGTGTCTTCTTCCTCGTCTCCCTCCAATCCTCCTTCCCATCCTTCTCCTCCATCTCTTGACTCTCCCCGCCGCCTGTCGGTGCAGGCTGATGTCCATCGCTCTCCTAACGGCTGTCGTGTGTGCTCTCGTTCAGCTTCTCCTGTTGAGACGCTGGAATCCGTTGCCCGGTACGTAGTTGCTGGGACACCGGTTTCTTTAAGTCAGAAGCGTAAGCCTGGCTCCTCTCCTTCCTCCTCCCCGGCGGGTAAGAAGGCTTCGCTTTCTTCCTCGGCCCCTACTACTGGCCATATTGCTCCTTTCGCCTCCTATTTCAGTGGTTGTGCCCCCTGTTCCTGCTATGGAGGTTTCTTTGGCCTCCGTTTCCCTCTCGGTTGATGCTCTTGCTGAGGTGCGCTCCCCTCTTTCTACTCCCCCTCTTCCTGCTGCTGTCCTTGACTGCTCCTCTCCGTTGTCTCCTCCTCCAGACCCCGCCCGCCCACCTCTGGTCTGTTCTCCCTCTTCCTTCCCTCCGTCTTTGCTCAGTTTACCCATGCCCCCTAACCCTGACTTTGCTGACCCTGATCCCGACCCTGATATTCTTTGACGTGCTATGTTGCTCTTTCGCCTTTGTTTCTTCCTTGTTTTCTGTTGTTGTCCTTTCTCTTCTCGTCGATGTCTATTCTTCAATGGAACGTTCGGGGTTATTACGCCAATTTCCTCGAACTCCAACTTCTGATTTCGCAGTTTTCGCCCCTTTATGTCTGTCTCCAGGAGCCGATGTTTGGTGCTCGTCCTGATCGCTTTCGTGCCTATTCCTTTCTCTCCCCTCCCCCAGCTGTTGCTGGGGCTCCTAACTCTTCTGCTCTCTTGATTCACTCTGATGTTCCCTTTGTCCCCTTACTTTTTTCTTCGCCTCTCCATTGTTCTTCTGCTCGTATCTTTGTTGGGAAATGGTACACGGTTTGTTCCATTTATTTCCCCCATGTGTCCCACTTTCTCTTCCTGATCTGAAACACCTACTGGACTCCGGTTCATCCAGTAGTTGTCGAGATCCAGCATTGGCTGTTTTTTGTTCACAGTAAATTTAAGTCGGTTGAGTTTTGTTGGGTTCCCAGCTATATTGGTGTGTCTTTAAATGAGCGTGCGGATGCTGCCGCCAAGGAAGCTGTCCACTCTTGTCCCATCTCTCGTAAAGGTATTCCATATTCCGACTTTTACCCGGTTATCCATTCCTCTGTCCTTACCCGTTGGCAGGCTTCTTGGTCGTCTGTTACTGGTAACAAACTACGTACTCTTAAATGTTTTGTTTCCTCGTGGCCGTCCTCCTACCACCGTAACCGGCGACGGGAAACAGCTCTGGCGAGGTTGCATATTGGCCATACTCGCTTAACCCATGGTCACTTGATGGAGCGCCGCCCTGCTCCTTATTGTCCTAATTGCATTAGGACAATAAGCTCTTATGGTCGTGCATGTCCTTCTTGAATGTCCTGACTTCCAGGACGAGCATGTGTCTTGCTTTCTGACCGCCCCTCGCGGTCACCTGTCCCTCAATAGAATTCTTGGTGACTCGGATACTTTTGATATCGTTCGCCTTATGCGTTTTTGTTCTCGTATTGGCATCCTTGGTGATATTTAGCGCCCTCTGATTATTCCGCTCATTTGATGGTGCTACATAGCCTTCCCGGTTTGGTGCCTTCTTTTGATAATTACTTACTTACTGAAGCCCTGCGCATCAAACTCAACATTAATCCAACGACAGCAGCTGCATTAGATGCACATTCCACCGCGACTACAATGATTAGAAAAGCCGTTGAGGAATGGTACTCACCAGTGAGCATTCTACATCTACATCCGCCATGAAAATAATGTTATTAAAACAAGACTAAAACCAGTGCACTTAAACAGAAGCGAAAAATAAACCGGGACAACGGAGGAATCCCCACCTCCATTTAAATCTTTGACCCAAATATCACAGTAACAAGGTTATCGCGAATAACCGAACTCAATTACGGGCTCACCATAGCCCGTGCTACATGGACACTTCGTTCTGAGTAGCTAAATCTGAAAACAACAACAACAACAACAACAATCTTCTAATGCCTCTGACTTTGTCGTAGTGGTCAAGTAGATATGAGAGGTCCGATCTTCCCACCCTAAATCCATATTAGCCTTAGTTGTGAATATCATTGGTCTCCATGAAGCTGATGACCTGACTAATCACTCTCTCAAATACTATTATTATGTGGGACGATAGTGCAACTCTTCTATAATTCTTTGGAAATGCTTATCTCCCCATTTCCTTTCCCCATTTTCTTCCTTCCTACCTTCCCCATTCATTACCATCCCTTAACCACGAACACATTTTCATTTTTATTATAGGAGAATGTAAATGCGAGGGGTAAACGCTTCCAGCATCTGTCAGTCTGTCGACCATTACAGAGGAGTATCTATGATGACCGCACAACTCTCACTTTTCATTTTGTTTTTTTTAATATACCTCTACTTCGACGAGAAGTGGCGATGTTTCGATCCGTCCTGGACCAGTAAAAACATTCAGGTCAGCTGTCAACTGAGATAAATATAAATAAATTAATGACTCACAACATGGATTTACAAATGGCCGTTCATGTTTAACAAACATGCTATAATTTTATTCCAGCATAGCTGAGGCAGTCGATAATGGTAAGGTTTGTGATATTGTGTACCTTGACTTTACCAATGCTTTTGATACAGTGCCACATGAAAGATTGATTATGAAGAGAGAGAGTCACGGTATTTGGGGCTGCTATATTAAGTTGGATTAATCAATTCAAGACGATGTAAATATGGTTTTGTAATGATCAAAAGATTGGTACTGTATCAAAAGATTTGCTAAAGTCAAGGTACACAACATTACAAACCTTTCCACAAAATACACAGATGACATTTTTTACTGTTTTCAGTTTAGTCTGTGAAAATAACAATTAAAAAATAGTTTTCCAGTTTGTTCAGATTTGTTCAGAGTTCAGATTTCTACGTTCTAATTTCGTTGTACGTCGGTAAATATACTATGGTCCTCATCGTTACTGTAAGTACTACCAAAACTGGAGGATGGGCTTGTATATTATACTTGTGTTAACATCAGTGCAGATCGCATCACAAATGCTTTCACGACGTAAGAAAATAGCTGAAATCCTTTACAATCTTAGAAGTTAGAGACTAAATAAACATCTATATATTAAACTTGCCAGACATATCTTAAACTTGCGTTATTTTCATTGTAGATCGCATCCGATTTGCCTGCCAGGAGGGAAGCTACCCACTACGCCTACTTGGACCTGCCAGATAACGTGAAACTCAACTTTAAGAAACTGCAAAAGTCTCTCTGGAGCAAATCCAAGGAGCTTGCAGCCGACCCAGACCACGGGCACCTCCGCTTCGGCTACTTCATACTAGACTGAGGGACAGTGTTAGTAAATAAGTAGTGAAGATGAGAGTTAGGAGAATTGGTCAGTGGGAGGTTTACAGTCATTCAAAGATCAACATTATGTTATCCAAACTAAGCTGTTTGTTTATTAGCTTAGTGAAATAAGCTACGTTAGGTTGTTTGATTTTAATATATTGTATATAATAAACTCAAAGAGTGTGATTTATCTGCGCTAAAATATGAAGGGACTGCAATGGGATTGAACTCGCGTCCCTTGATGCGTACTACCAGTTGAACTTAAGAAATATCTCGAGTATAGTTACTTGAAGTTAGGAAGGTACCAACATTAGCGACAGTATACATGTATCGGTAAAAAATTTTGTTTTTTTAAATTAAATATTTTTTTCTGAATATTCGTATATACATAGCAGGTTAAATATTAAATTACAAAATTTTTATTTTGTAATTTCAGAAAGATGGAGCGAGGTAGATAAGCGTAAGCAGACTGATAAGAATGTTGCGGTCGAAATTCGTCAACTGATTGCGAAGTTCATGGTAACTACAACAACCTCGTACATATTAAATTGATCAATAAATGCAAACTAAACAACTATAATTGAGTATAGGTTTTGTAAATGTTCGATTGATCCTCGTCTATTTCGTAGCATCTAATATGTCTCCCAGCAATCACAGATTTAGCTTCATTGCACATATTAACTACAGTAAATCATTAAGAACATAGGAATGAAAGTAAGTGCAGAAGGCCTATTTGTCCATACGAGACCATTCTTGTTTATATCCTCCCAATCTCATTCATATACGTGTCTAACCTATGCTTGAAACAATCAAGGTACCCCACTGCTAATATGTTACACGGTATTTAGTTCCACACAATATCAACCATGTTACCGAACCAGTATTATCTCATTACACATAGAAATCACAATAGCGTGATGCATCAAATGAACAAATCGACAAGGGCCGTGATGAGGGTTCGAACCTACGTCCTGGATGGACCCAGACGCGCCTTCTCCCAGAGAAGGTGTGTGAGTCTTGTAAGGGCAGTTGCACTCAAGGTTGCATTTTTTTACCATATCGTGGCGCAGTAGAATAAGGCGCGTCTGAGATCATCCCGGACGTAGGTTCGAACCCTCACACGGGCCTTGTAAATTTGTTCATAATAGTGAACCATATTACCAACGTGCTTTCTTTTCCAGAAAAATAAACTGAAGAATCTGCACATAGTCTTAGGAGGCCTGGGAAGCTTCGACACAACGGTCATCTATGTAAAGGTTCAGAAGACGCTGAATCTGCTTGATTTGAGGAAGGAGATAGTTGCTCCTCCTGGACACCCGACGGTCTTCGCTTGCAGGACTATAATTTTAACCCCCGCGTCACCCTATTCAAGCAACCCTGGGTAGATGCTACCGAACTTGCCTATTTTAAGGGAGCCAGGGTTCACTCGCAACATGAAGCAATCGTAAAAAATCTGATAAACTCTGCACTGATACCCGACGGAACCGATGTCAGTATCCCAAGAGTGGGCTTTAAGGTGTTTAACCTGAAGAATGCTATAGTATATACAAACATGTCAATATCAAACAGCCACATGAATAATACCCTGCATTGCTTGGATACCATTACCCTGAATTCCCATATTCACTTGTAATTATAACAAATTATATGTAACTATTACAAATACTATATATTTGTTTTTAACGCAATGAGAGCTTAGTTCGATGACCATTACTAAAACTGAATTTGTCTCCATTCAGTATATTTATAAACACACATATTATAAATATTTTATCTTGTACATATGTTATACAAATTGTATATCATTAATAAATGTTATTGTATATATATATACCAGAAATCTAATTTTCCAATTGGGTGCAATACTGTTTACTCAATAAAATCAAAATATCAAGACTGACTCCTCCAGTTATAATACATATTTATAATGATCATTTTACACATATAATTATGAAATTATGAAATATTTCCCATTTTAACATAATTAACTATTTAAAACACACTTCTAATAATATACTGCAATAAGGATTTTTAGCTTTTAAGACTAACTACGAATTAATACTTAAATTTAGATAATTTGAGGATTATTCACGTTATTAAAATATGAATTATACGTTTAATATTACTGTCATATCTGTGACGTCACTGCGAGGATTGAGTAACCACTATTTTCTTAGGCCTTGTAAGCGATAAAATCTAACATTATATAAATCAATATATTCAGTTCTGATTCGAATAATACAGCCCAACTCAAAGTTTCAAACGATTCGTTCTCACATGAACGGCAGCGTGCGTGTGGGGCCATATTGGTCTGGACGGCCATGAGAACGTGACTGTTTGGACGGCCAAGCCTCATCAACTAAGTGATGAGGATTTTTTTGAAAGAAATATTAATTTTAAATTTTGGGGATGACATAAGTATGATTTCTCTGATCATGGAAGCTCATATGATGAATACATCCTTAAAAATATGAATTATTTCTCTGCTGTGAATATGTTTGTCATCCACATCTTTATTTATTTCAAAGAGTCAATCTGTCAGAGACATAATTTAAATGAAAGCAATGATATGGAATGCAATTCAAGTTTTAAAATATGTTCAGATTTGTAATTGTTCACAAGATACATTAAAAATTCGCAAAAATTAAAACGGAATGCAGGAAAGTTTCTTTATCTTTCGCGAATAAGGGAAATAATTTTGATCTGTCAAGGACTCTAGGCACTATACCCGCCCCCACCTGGACTTGGATTACCTACCTGGACAAGTATACTCAAACTATTACTGTCGAACTAAACAACAGTCAGTTAATAATGTGCATAAATTTTAAAAAGCAATATCTTTTTGTGGAGTTACAAGCATGAGATCAGACAAATGTATGAATTACCCTTACTCCTCCCCCCCTTCCTTATCACAATTTTGATTGTTATTTGATACAATATGTAGTTTTATGCGATTACTGAACATCAAAATACAAAATATGAAGTCTCCCCAACACAAATCCGGTCTGGTCGACTAAACAAATCTTCACAACTTGGTGGTGAACTTGGGCATAGTTATTTCATCAAATCACCTCATTATGTTGCTCATGTGGCCCCAAAGAGAATGAGGTGATTTATTGAAATAACTATGCCCAAGTTCACCACCAAGTGCCGTCGGGACGTTGTGTTAAACAGCCAAGGCTACCATCGTCTTTTGTACGGACACGGATGGTCGAGTGGTTAAGGTACTGTGTTCGCCAGTTGCTTAGTGCCCCTGTACCTCTGGCTGCATAGGTTTCACTTCTGGGGTGTGGAGTTTTCGATTTCATATATGCTTGGGGACCATTCAAGAGTGTTCGCATCTTCACCACTTGGTACTAGCAACCAAATTTGCAGAGAGCAGCCAGCAGCTTCCACCAGATGAACTAGCAGTGCAGACAAAATTAGAGGACGAAATGTGGCACAGAATCCGTACAGCATGTGCAGAAGTCTGATACTAATACCCCTTTCACGCTGGATGAGTTCAGTCGGTCTAAGAAAAGCTACAAAGATACATCTCCCTGGACACAACCTATAATATAATTAGATTCCTCGGCCAAGAGGGAGACGCTGCATACCTTAGGTTAATTAATTCAGCCTGAAATTCTCAGACTAGACCTACAGCTTTAAACAGGGCAGGCAGTGCCGATCACAAAACCCAAAGATCCAGCTAATCCTAGGCCCATCTCTCCAAAGCTTTGCAGCCAAGACAGCTGAGAGAATGGCATGCAACAGACTTGAGTGGAACATGCCTAAACTGCACCAGGACATGTATGCCTATAAAAGTTGGCACAGTGGAATGTACTACAACTGTTAGCCCACTAGAATTACAGACCAGGAATGCTGATATTCCAGGACCTCGAGAAAGTCTTTGAACTAGCTCACGCCCCAGGTCTTCTCTGCCGTCTCATCGACAAAGAGGTCAAAAGCAACCTGCTCTCCTGGACCAAAAACTGTCAAACAGAGAAGCAAGAGTGAAATTTCATGACAGTCTCTGAATACAAAAGACATGAATATGGTACACTGCAAGGAGGCATTCTCAGCACCCTTCTCCAGCTGTTTAATGGAAAGAATAATGAGGCTGAAACTCCTACAACACTGCAGGCTGCTAAATTACGCGGACGACTTTGTTATAATAAGAGGAAGGGATGCGGCGCACCTTGCACCCAAATGCTTAGACTGCATCAGTAAAAACGTAAAACAAATTTATATTATACTCAACCCTACCAAGACAAAAGCCATGCCCATAAAAATACTGACGTCGAACATCCCACTTACAGTACAGGGTCAACCAATTGAATGGGTAGACCATAGTAAGTATCTAGGAATAATCCTGGACACAAATTTTAACACCAAGGTCTCTTACTTGAGAGAACACTGCGTTCCAGACGGCAATCCTTAGGTCGCTAACCTCCCTCTCTGGAGGAGCCAATCTGCAAGTCTTTCGCACATACTATGTACAGGCAGTCAGACAGTCAGATCAGTGATTGACTATGCTGCACCTGTACTCAATCCAATCACAGCAACAGTGGAAGAAGCTTGAAGTAGGCAAAAACAATGCTCTGAGGGCTGCCCTATGTAGACCAGGCTTGAAACTAAGACTGGAAACTAGTTTGCCCTCTCTTCAAGAAAGAAAATATCAAAGAACAGCTACGAATATCAGCAAGATAATTTATTCCCCTGATCCAGTCCCAGCAAGACAGGCCTTGGTGGTTGGACTTCGACAAAACAATGGAAACTCTTGGCCTGCCAGAGCAGGAATGTTCTAAACGACTACAATTAAAAAGTACGATTCCTGATAGAGGTGGTGATCACCTACACCCAAACTTCACTTGTTCCCCACCATGGGAGGAGTCTTACCTTGAGGTTATCTTGAGATGATTTCGGGGCTTAGCGTCCCCGCGGCCGGTCCTCGACCAGACATCCTTTTTGTTACACACCCCAAGGAAGCAGCCCGTAGCAGCTGCAACTCTCAGATACCGATTTGCTGCTAGGTAACAGGTGCATCAGGGTGAAAGAAACTCTGCCCATTTGAAACTCTGCTCTGTCCGCCTCCACCGGGGATCGAGCCCGGAACCTCAGGAATACGAAGCGCTCCCCACTCAGCTGTCAGGCTCCATGTAGCCTACCTTCAAAATAGTAATAGAACCTATAATAGGTCTTACTGGGGAAAAAAAGTCTTCCAATGAAAAGGCTGCCTGATGATCCAACAATCCTAAGGCACATCATAGAAGATCAAATGAGCAGCATGAAGTAGCAGGAGCCGCTCACGTCTTCACAGAAGG
>WNGS01166011.1:103359-118134 GCA_020271785.1 Procambarus virginalis | reverse complement strand
TTACTAGAAAGGGTTTAATTTTCAAATCGCCATTCGCATTTGAACACGGCACAAGCATAAACCTATCTTTCATAGGATTGTGTCCAGGCAATGATTTTACCTCCTTGGTAATGTATGTCCTCTTATGCATTCTTTTCCAAAAACAGTCCTGTTTAGTCAACAATTTAACACTTGTTGTGGTAGGTATCACTCAGCCTCTGAAAACTCTTTAAATTCCTCAATAAATTGTCCAGCGGCTGGTTTGTCTGGGCTGGCTGCCTCCCCATGCCCTGTAACCACTATGGAAACCACTTCTTTTTCTAAATTATTCAAACCAGCCCCTTCCTTTGCCTTTTAAACTCTTTCGTATCTGCATCTCTCGTTGCAGGGGGTTTTCTTTAGAAGGTATTCGTGCAATACCCTGGCTTTATCACAATTAATGGCCTTACCGAAAACACAATATCCTCACCTTAAACTCCTTGTCGTGTATCCAAAATAATAACAACTTTTCAACTTCTTCAAGTATTTGTGGTCTTGTTTCGTTATTGTTCTTACTACTTTTGCCACTTTAGCACTCATAAATCTCATTTTTCTCTTCTTAAGTATCAGTGCTCATTACTGTTTGACTGGCTGGCTCTTGTTGTAAGCTGCCCTACACAAGTTCAACAACACGGTGTAGCCGTTCCTCATGCGCTTCCGAAGTATAATCTCTTGTTTCATCCTATTGTCGTCCTTACATAGGTTATGGCTGACCTTTAATCGAGTAGACTCTTACGTACGACTGGCTTTCTTGGGACTCATGGTGAGATATAAAATAACAGAAATTATATAGTCAAATCACCAAAAAACTCCAACAAAACACTGAAAATGCAGGCGAAGAATTGATGCGAGGCTAGTCACTAGGTGAGAGACAATGGTAAACTGAGGTCGGCGACGATCGCACTCATCCGACTCTAGGCTATGTCGGCTGCCTGTACGCGTATCTCAACAAACTCGCGTTCCGAGACACATTTTCCGAAGAAATCCTGCTCGTATTCAGAAAAACTTGCATACAGGGACAATCGTATTCCGAGGGGTTACAATCCACTGAACATGTTCTGAACGGTCGCGCCTTTTGAGGACACCTCGGAAGTGACCCCCGTGATTACCGTCGGGTGACGTCATCCCAGCTTCTTCAGTATTTCTAAAGCTACTTTTCAATATATTAAGATCTAAAGATAACATATTTATGAGAAGAACCAAATTTATGTGGATACAATGTGTACTATAATGTTCAGACCAGACTACAAACCATGGTTTGCGCCTCGGAGAGGACTGGCAGGGGAAGTCGACATATTAATTCATGTAGAAACTCTGTTTCAAAGCAGCCTTTTTGACCATGTTGTAGCTCAGTCCGGTCTAAGGTAGAGCGAGGCTCTGGGATGCCTACCGAGACGCAGGTTAGAATCCTCGTCACGGCCCTTGTGAATTAGTAGTGCATTTGCATGCATCACACCATTGCTTGAACTTTGTGTTGTGTACACTTTTATTCTCTATTTCATAATAGTGTTTCCCTATTTATTTATGAAAGATATTGCATTTGATTTGCAATATTTTTCCAGCCAGCAATTGAGACCAAGTGCCTCGACAACCATTATTTCACAACATGCCTATTCTGGAAGAATGTCATATATGTTCCGGATTCCTCCCTTGCTCCTTTGGCTGTCTTAAACCTCTGTATCAGTTCCTCACTCCTAACTCGTCCAACATCATTTCCACCTACACTAAGACAAATAATGAGTTTGTTCCCATTTCCAGCCATAATATTCATGTTGCCAACAATATCACCAATTCAAGCTCCCGGATAGCAAGCCCTTAACCTGTTCCCTCTATCTCTGGCACAAAAAGTTCTATCCAAATACCTCACCTGGGAAACTCCCACAACCAAGATTCTCTTAAGTACTTCCTCTACATTCTGAGAACTTTGAGTGACCTGCTTTTCGTTGTTCTTTGTTGCTTTCTTTTTCGAACGAACTGCAGGCTCATCACAGCACTCTGTGGCGAGTGCTGTAGTGAGCCTGAATTCGTACAACTGGTTAGAAATGTTAAAAAGAGCGATAAGGAGGGCAAAAAAACTATGATGTTCCAATGGCAGGGCAAGTAAAGGCAAATTCTAAAGTTTTTTTTTCAGATATATTGAACAAAGGTTAGGAAAAGGATAGGTCCATTAAAAACCGAAACAGGTCAAATAACGGATAATGACGAAGAGATGAGTAGTATTTTTAATAAATCTTTTATCTCTGTATTTACTGAAAAACTTCACTATGTCTTCAGTCCAACAAATCCTCGTCCCTATGTGGGTGGGGACGAGGACGGGTTGACTAGCTTAACAGTTACCAGGGATGATGAAATTAAACAAATAGTGAAACTGAATCCAAACAAATCCCCAGGGCCGGACGAAATGTTTGCCAGGATGCTTAAACATTGTAAAGAGAAGCTTTACGATCCATTGTCTACCATATTTAATAGTTCATTAGTCGGGCAGAGTGCCAGAGTTCTGAAAGGTTACTAATGTGGTACCAATTTTTAAGAAAGGAGATAGATCACTTGCTTCAAACAATCGGCCAATTAGCCTAACGTCTATTGTGGGAAAGTTACTTGAAGCTATAACTGCAAATACCATTCGCCTTCGACTTGAAAAACAAATTAATAAATGATACAAAATTGTTTTACAATTGGCCGTTCTTGTTTAACAAATTTGCTATAATTTTATTCCAGCAGAGTTGATGCAGCCGATAGTGGTAAGGTTGTTGATGTTTACTTTGACTTTAGCAAAGCTTTTGATACAGTGCCACATGAAAGACTGATTAAAAAGATAAAAGCTCATAGTATTAGGGGGGGTATATATATATATATATATATATATATATATATATATATATATATATATATATATATATATATATATATATATATATATATATATATATATGTCGTACCTAGTAACCAGAACGCACTTCTCAGCCTACTATGCATAGCCCGATTTGCCTAATAAGCCAAGTTTTCATGAATTAATTGTTTTTCGACTACCTAACTTACCTAACCTAACCTAACCTAACTTTTTCGGCTACCTAACCTAACCTAACCTATAAAGATAGGTTAGGTTAGGTTAGGTACGGTTGGTTAGGTTCGGTCATATAACTACGTTAATTTTAACTCCAATAAAAAAAATTGACCTCATACATTATGAAATGGGTAGTTTTATCATTTCATAAGAAAAAAAATTAGAGAAAATATATTAATTCGGGAAAACTTGGCTTATTAGGCAAATCGGGCCTTGCATAGTAGGCCAAAAAGTGAGTTCTGGCTACTAGGTACGACATATATATATATATATATATATATATATATATATATATATATATATATATATATATATATATATATATATATATATATATATATATATATATATATATATATTTAGGGGGACTTCCTCTTGGCAGTCCCTATGTCTGCGACAGGCACACGTCTTGATCCGCAGGAGCTCCGTATTGCAGTCGCTCTCCGTCTTGCTGCCCCTATCCACACTGTTCATAGGTGTATTTGCGGCGAGGCAGATGCTGACGAATATGGATTGCATGGCCTGCACTGTGGAAAATCTGGTGGTTGGCACACTAGACACGACGAAGTAAACGACATCATTAAAAGAAGCCTTGCCTCTGCCCAGTGTCCAGCGGAGAGAGAGCCCCGCAACCTTCTGAACCGTGACTCTGTTAGCTTTGCCGGCCGACCAGACGGAATCACACTGCGTCCGTGGAAGGGTGGCAGACAGTTGGCATGGGACTATACTTGCGTATCCACCCTGGCAGCCACGTACATCAACCTCTCTGCCGGCACAGCAGGAGCCGCGGCGACACACAGAGAAAGAGACAAGTCAGCCAAGTATAGGCAATTAGATCATCGGTACAACTTCGTTCCAATAGGGTCTGAGACCCTAGGCCCATGGGGAGAGAGTGCAAGAAGGTTTCTAAAGGATCTTGGTTCCAAGCTCATTGACACCACAAGAGACCCTAGAGCGGCAAGTTTTCTCTTTCAGCGCCTCAGTGTCGCGATCCAGAGGGGGAATGCTCGCTGCATCCTCGGTTCCTGCCCAACGTCGGAGGAGTTCGAGGAAATCTACAGCCTCTAGGAAGCGAACTATTTTTGTGTCCTCTTAATGCTCATTTTTTGTTGTATACAATCAGATATGTAACTGTATAACCTTGCTTAATAAAGTGTACACCATAAAAAAGGGGGGTGGTAGGAGAAGCGAACACCCTCATGTATTCAGAGTTAAATGGCAAGTTTTTCCCTGAATGCTCTGTGTTCCCTTCTCTGAGGCTGTGGGTCCCTATAATTGCACCAGAGGTGGTACCCCCCTATATATATATATATATATATATATATATATATATATATATATATATATATATATATATATATATATATATATATATATATATTCAACTATAGAACACTTTCCCACCAGGAGACTCGAACCCTAGTCAGCACAGAAGCCTTCCAGCCACAGGCATGACAGGTAACGCGTTAACCTACTACACCACGCTCAGACCCTTAAAAGAAGTGGTAATTTTGGGGCATTTCAACACTCCAAAGATCACCACTTCCCAAGAGCACCAGAGCAAGTGAGGGGTCAAATTTACGTTTTTTCATCAAGTCCCTGTTGAATATGGGAATACACTGTGTCTATGCTTTATGCCCAACTCGCCTAAACACGCGAGAGTAGTTATTCAACTATAGAACACTTTCCCACCAGGAGACTCGAACCCTAGTCAGCACAGAAGCCTTCCACCCACAGGCATGACAGGTAACGCGTTAACCCACTACACCACGCTCAGACCCTTAAAAGAAGTGGTAATTTTGGGGCATTTCAACACTCCAAAGATCACCACCTCCCAAGAGCACCAGAGCAAGTGAGGGGTCAAATTTACGTTTTTTCATCAAGTCCCTGTTGAATATGGGAATACACTGTGTCTATGCTTTATGCCCAACTCGCCTAAACACGCGAGAAAACACGAGAAAATTCTGTTAAAGTGCCAGATTTTCGAAAAGTTGATTTTATTAGCCAAAGAAATTTTGGGTCAAATAGATTGGAAAGTCTTGGGCATGGAGGGTGGGCTGATTTTGGAGCGAGACGTGAACCCAGTTATAGGTGACGTGATTGACGTGACGTGAATAGGTGATTAAAATATAACATTTAAAAATATTCTAAGCAAAGCACAGGGACGAAGTATACCATACAAATTGAATAGTTCGATTACTAATGACCCAAAATGGATAAAGGATCTGAAGAACCTTATAGGAAAAAAGAGAGCATGGTACAAAGAATTAAGAATGGGGAAGTCAGTTTAGAACAGGAATTCGAACAACTGGTTAGAAATGTTAAATAAGAGATAAGGAGGGCAAAAGGAAACTATGAAGTTCGCATAGCAGGGCAAGCAAAGAAATCCTAAAGAATTTTTTCAGTTATGTCGAATATTAGGGAAAGCATAGGTCTATTAAAAACTGCTCGCCGTGTGATAATAAAGTTTATGGGTGAGGCAGTGTACCGTGATTTTCTCCGGAGGTACGAGGGGCGTACTTTGCTGCTGCAGGACGGCAATGGGTCTGTGACCATTTTGGACCGCAGTGGTGCTGTGACATATGTAAGTGTCCATGGCGCCCCCATGGAGTTTCCTGAGACCCTCCTCCGGCGTTTCTTCCAGAGGTATGGCCCCGTCGTCAGTGTGCAGATGAACTCGCTGTTATCTGGGAAGTATTCGGGTGTGATGACCAACATTCGTACCCTTGGGATGCGACTGAGGTCGGACATTCCGTCCTCTGTCCGGCTTCTAGGGTACTACGTGCGGGTGTTTAATGCCCGGCAACCCCGTACTTGTTTCCGGTGTGGCTTGTTGGGGCATCAGGCTGCTGGGTGCACTGCTGATCCGGTTGCTCCCGTGAATTTGTTCCGTGAAGAGGATTTCCCGCCGCTCCCTCTGGAGGAGGACTCCGGGGGTGAGGAGGTGAGCGTCCAGTTCGCTGCTGAGGCTCCCCCAGTGTCGCCCGACGTTGCCCCGGTTGTCGCAGGCCCTCCTCCGGATGTTGTGGTGCCGTCGGGTGTTACTCCTGCGCCTGTCTCTGGCCCTGTTGCTCCCGTGGGCCTTCCTGGTACTCCCTGTGAGGCGTCGCCATCTGATCCCTCGTCTTCGGCTATTGACCCTGGCCCTGCCTCATCTACTTGGGCCCCTACTGTGCTGGGTGCTGGGGTGGCTGCGGAGCCTCCTGCTGTGTGTGGTCCGGTTTCCCCTGTGGTAGAGGCTGCTGCCGTTCTGCGTCCGGCTAGTGGTGCCCATGCTTCTGGATCCACTTCCAGCTCTGACGATATCCGGTCAGAGCCCAAACGTTCCAGGCGTTCGTCAACTGCCTGGGCCGATGTTGGGGACTTCAGTGGCTGTAGGTCTTCAGGTGTTGACGGCGTGGATCCAGCTGCATCGTTGTCTCCGCGGCTGGTGGTGGCGGAGGTTTATGTGCCTGCTGGTGCTGATGCCCTTGTCTCGAGTGTGCCTTCTGTTCCTTCCCCGCCAGGGGGCTCTCCGCAGTGGGGTGTGGTGGCTTTCGCTGCCAGGGATGGTGTGGATGCTGGTGCAGGGCGTGGCCTGGTGGTGACTTTACGAAAGGATGCACGCCGCCCTGGTTCCCTGCAGTTGTCTGGTGGTGTGCCCGTGGCCGCTGGTGCCCCTGTGGTGGTGTTCTCTGTCCAGGCCCCTCCTGTGGGGTTGCAAATTGAGGACCTGGAGGCCGGGGTTGCCGAGTTCCTGCTGTCTGAAAGGCCGGAGGACTTTCAGGATGAGCGGGTCCCCGGTATGTGGAGTAGGTGGCAGTTACTCGCCTCTGGTGTGACACAGTCTGGATTCCCAGTTTGTGGGTGTTTGTTGCCGGGGTTCCGGATGACATAGCGCTCCCGGTGGTAGGGAAACCCTCTTGGGGGAAGTGGATGCTTTGGGAGGCGTTCAATGTGCTGTTCCCCCAGGTCTTGTTCCTGGGCAAATATGTCAGCTGATTTCATGTTATTGTAGTGTTGTGTGCCCCTATGGACTTTTGTTTGCCCAAATTGTTTTCTGTGCCCGTGCCTCTCCCTTATTTGTTGCGAGGCCGGTGTTTTGGTGAGGGCGTTTTTACTCCTGTATTTGCTTTTGTGTTGTTACTTTGCCATGTGTGTTCTACTTCTGCATTGCTAGAATGTGTTGTTGTTGTTGTTTTTTATTATTTTTTTTTATTTTTTATTTGTTTTTGTTTTTCTTTGTATTTTTTTGTATTTTGTTTTTTATTATTTGCTTGTTGTGTGTTGTGGACTTTTCTTCTTCTATTTTATGATGTTCTTTATGTTGTGTTTTGTTCTCAGTCCTTCAGGCCAGTGTTTGTTTGTTGTTGTATATGTAACTACATTTTGTTTTCTTGATTGCATGGATTGCTTGTTTGTTATTTTTGTATATTTTAGCCTCTTCCTTTGTTTGTTGCGAGACGGTTGGCTTGGTGTGAGTGTTTTTATTCATGTCTTGTTTCTGTGCTGTACATTTGCACTGGTGTTTTATTGTTGCATTACGTGTTGTATTTATTTGTTATTTTAGTTTTGTTTGTTGTGTATTGTGCTTTTCTTGTTATGTTTCATGTTATGCCTCTTGATGTTTGTTTTGTTTTATAATGGTTTGTTACTGTGTTTGCTTGTATGACATTGTTTTCTATTTTGTGTCTTGTTGTCTGCTGTGTTTTTCAATGCATTTATCGTGTTTGTATTTTGTTGTACTGTGCTGTCGGCCCTTCTGGCCGGTGGTTTATTGTTTTGTTTTGTTTTAGTATGTTTTCTATTTTTTTTCTTGTTTTTATTGTATTTAAATTGCATGCTTTGCATGTAAAAATAAAAATAAAAAAAGTAACACGATAGTTAAACAGTAGACATAAACTGAGTCGTTCAATACCTCGTTGACATGACCGTTTGCCTCAAGAGGTGGTCAGGAGTTTCATGCTGTAAACTATGGGTGTTGGGGAGGGAGGGGGCTGTTATATGCAGGGTCGGGATCGGCCTCCATTGGAGCCCCCGTGAAGTCTGCCAAAAAAATTGAAGGGTTTTCCCAAGAGTGTGTTTCAGCTGCTGGGCTTCAGTTGTTGGGTTGTATTTCAAATACTAACGTGCAAAATACATGTTCTGACGGTGCGCCTTTGAGACACTCGAGTGACCCCGGATACCGTCGGGTACGTCATCCAGCTCTCAGTATTTCTAAAGCTACTTTCTCGTATATTAAGATCTAAAGATAACAGATTTATGAGAAACCAAATTTATGTGGATACAATGTGTACTGTAATGTTCAGACCAGACTACAAACCTGGTTTGCGCCTTGGAGAGGCTGCAGGATCCAGTATGTTCAGTAGAACTTCTGTTTCAAAGCCTTTTGACCATGTCGTAGCTCAGTCGGTTAAGGCAGCGTCTGGGATGCTCTCGGACGCAGGTTCGAATCCTCGTCACGGCCCTTGTGAATTTGTTCATTTGATGCATCACGCAATTGTGATTTGTGTGTGTACATTTTATTTCTTTCATATTAGTGTTCCCTATTATTTATGAAAGATATTGCATTTGATTTGCAATATTTTTCCAGCCAGCAATTGAGACCAAGTGCCCTCGACAACCATTCATTTCCAACTGCCTATTCTGGAAGAATGTCATATATGTTCCGGATTCCTCCCTTGCTCCTTTGGCTGTCTTAAACCTCTGTATCAGTTCCTCACTCCTAACTCGTCCAACATCATTTCCACCTACACTAAGACAAATAATGAGTTTGTTCCCATTTCCAGCCATAATATTCATGTTGCCAACAATATCACCAATTCAAGCTCCCGGATAGCAAGCCCTTAACCTGTTCCCTCTATCTCTGGCACAAAAAGTTCTATCCAAATACCTCACCTGGGAATCTCCCACAACCAAATTTCTCTTAAGTACTTCCTCTACATTCTGAGAACTTTGAGTGACCTGCTTTTCGTTGTTCTTTGCTGCTTTCTTTTTCGAACGAACTGCAGGCTCATCACAGCACTCTGTGGCGAGTGCTGTAGTGAGCCTGAATTCGTACAACTGGTTAGAAATGTTAAAAAGAGCGATAAGGAGGGCAAAAAAACTATGATGTTCCAATGGCAGGGCAAGTAAAGGCAAATTCTAAAGTTTTTTTTCAGTTATATTGAACAACGGTTAGGAAAAGGATAGGTCCATTAAAAACCGAAACAGGTCAAATAACGGATAATGACGAAGAGATGAGTAGTATTTTTAATAAATCTTTTATCTCTGTATTTACTGAAAAACTTCACTATGCCTTCAGTCCAACAAATCCTCGTCCCTATGTGGGTGGGGACGAGGACGGGTTGACTAGCTTAACAGTTACCAGAGATGATGAAATTAAACAAATAGTGAAAGTGAATCCAAAAAAATCCCCAGGGCCGGACGAAATGTTTGCCAGGATGCTTAAACATTGTAAAGAGAAGCTTTACGATCCATTGTATACCATATTTAATAGTTCATTAGTCGGGCAGAGTGCCAGAGTTCTGAAAGGTTACTAATGTGGTACCAATTTTTAAGAAAGGAGATAGATCACTTGCTTCAAACAATCGGCCAATTAGCCTAACGTCTATTGTGGGAAAGTTACTTGAAGTTATAACTGCAAATACCATTCGTCTTCGACTTGAAAAACAAATAATTAAATGATACAAACATTGTTTTACAATTAGCCGTTCATGTTTAACAAATTTGCTATCATTTTATTCCAGCAGAGTTGACGCAGCCGATAGTGGTAAGGTTGTTGATGTTTACTTTGACTATAGCAAAGCTTTTGATACAGTGCCACATGAAAGACTGATTAAAAAGATAAAAGCTAATAGTATTAGGGGGGGGTATATATATATATATATATATATATATATATATATATATATATATATATATATATATATATATATATATATATAATATATATATATATATATATATATTATATATATATATATATATATATATATATATATATATTATATATATATATATATATATATATATATTAATAATAACCTAGAAGGGGTACCACCTCTGGTGCAAGTGTAGGGACCCATAGCCTCGGAGAAGAAAATAAAGAGTGCTCAGAGAAGACCTTGTGGATCCTCACTGAACACTGATATTTTCTTCTCCTACCACCCCTATTCTTTTGGTATGTGTGTATATTTATCTAACTTTATTTGAAAATGTCATTACACAAAAAAAGTTACAATATTGATTACATGCAGGGTACAAGGCTGCTTGTCACAAGTTGAATAGCTCCTCCAGCTCCTCAGATGGCGGGCAGGAACCATGGATGCAGTGAGCATTTCCTCTCTGGATTGCCACACTAAGGCGCTGAAAAAGAAAACTGGCAGCTCTAGGGTCTCTAGTTGTTTCAATTAGCTTAGACCCCAACTCATTCAAAAAGCTAGCAGCACTTTTACCCCAGGCACCAAGTGTCTCTGAGGCAATGGGGACAAAATTGTAGTGGTGCTCAAGGTCTCTGTATTTACGTGACTTGGCCGCTTCCCGGTGATTGGCAGCTCCTCCTGCTTGAGTAGCACTGAAATCCACATAGGTATTGGCTAAAGTTGAAACGCAAGTGTAGTCCCACACCAACTGTCTACCATTCTTCCAGGGGTTCACCGTGATTACGTCTGGGCGACCGACAGGCTCATCAGAGTTGCGGGACATGAGGTAACAGGGCTCTCTCTCTTCTGGACAACCGGCTGTGGTAAGGCTTCTCTTAATAATGTCATTGACCTCGCCGTGTCTTGCATGCCATCCTCCTGTCCTTTGGCAGAGAAGGCCATGCCGTCCATACCTGTCGGCCTCTGCCTAGCCGCAAATACACCTGTATTCGGTGTGCATTGGGGCAGCGAGACGGAGAGCCACTGCAATTCGGAGGGCCTGCGGTGTGAGATGGGTGCCGGTTGCTGACATTGGGGTTGCTAATAGGAAATCACCAGCATGGGGAGCTGCTACAACTCTAAGTCGGGCAGTGTCATGTGGTGTTGTCGCAGCTTCTAGCAAAGTCGCAGCTTCTTGGTCGGCAATGAGGCGATCCCAGCTGGATTGCTTATGGGCTTCAGAAGGCGGTGGTTGGGGTGCTGGTCCTGCGAGAGAGACCCATTTGGTTGTGGAGTCTGTGAAGTTGGGATCATGTACCCATGCCTGGTACATACATACATATATATATATATATATATATATATATATATATATATATATATATATATATATATATATATATATATATATATATATATATATATGTCGTACCTAGTAGCCAGAACGCACTTCTCAGCCTACTATGCAAGGCCCGATTTGCCTAATAGGCCAAGTTTTCATGAATTAATTGTTTTTCGACTACCTAACCTACCTAACCTAACCTAACCTAACTTTTTCGGCTACCTAACCTAACCTAAGCAATAAAGATAGGTTAGGTTAGGTTAGGTAGGGTTGGTTAGGTTCGGTCATATATCTACGTTAATTTTAACTCCAATAACAAAAATTGACCTCGTACGCAATGAAATGGGTAGCTTTATCATTTCATAAGAAAAAAATTAGAGAAAATATATTAATTCAGGAAAACTTGGCTTATTAGGCACATCGGGCCTTGCATAGTAGGCCAAAAAGTGAGTTCTGGCTACTAGGTACGACATATATATATATATATATATATATATATATATATATATATATATATATATATATATATATATATATATATATATATATATATATATATATATATATATATATATATGTCGTACCTAGTAGCCAGAACGCACTTCTCAGCCTACTATGCAAGGCCCGATTTGCCTAATAGGCCAAGTTTTCATGAATTAATTTTTTTTCGACTACCTAACCTACCTAACCTAACCTAACCTAACTTTTTCGGCTACCTAACCTAACCTAACCTATAAAGATAGGTTAGGTTAGGTTAGGTAGGGTTGGTTAGGTTCGGTCATATATCTACGTTAATTTTAACTCCAATAAAAAAAAATTACCTCATACATAATGAAATGGGTAGCTTTATCATTTCATAAGAAAAAAATTAGAGAAAATATATTAATTCAGGAAAACTTGGCTCATTAGGCAAATCTGGCCTTGCATAGTAGGCCAAAAAGTGAGTTCTGGCTACTAGGTACGACATATATATATTTATATATATATATATATATATATATATATATATATATATATATATATATATATATATATATATATATATATATATATATATATATATATATATATGTCGTACCTAGTAGCCAGAACGCACTTGTCAGCCTACTATGCAAGGCCCGATTTGCCTAATAGGCCAAGTTTTCACGAATTAATTGTTTTTCGACTACCTAACCTACCTAACCTAACCTAACCTAACTTTTTCGACTACCTAACTTAACCTAACCTATAAAGATAGGTTAGGTTAGGTTAGGTAGGGTTGGTTAGGTTCGGTCATATATCTACGTTAATTTTAACTCCAATGAAAAAAAATTTACCTCATACATAATGAAATGGGTAGCTTTATCTTTTCATAAGAAAAAAATTAGAGAAAATATATTAATTCAGGAAAACTTGGCCTATTAGGCAAATCGGGGCTTGCATAGTAGGCCAAAAAGTGAGTTCTGGCTACTAGGTACGACATATATATATATATATATATATATATATATATATATATATATATATATATATATATATATATATATATATATATATATATATATATATATATATATATATATATATATATATATATATATATATATATATATATATATATATATATATGTATATATATATATGTCGTACCTAGTAGCCAGAACGCACTTCTCAGCCTACTATGCAAGGCCCGATTTGCCTAATAAGCCAAGTTTTCATGAATTAATTGTCTTTCGACTACCTAACCTACCTAACCTTACCTAACCTAACTTTTTTGGCTACCTAACCTAACCTAACCTAAAAGATAGGTTAGGTTAGGTTAGGTAGGGTTGGTTAGGTTCGGTCATATATCGACGTTAATTTTAACTCCAATAAAATAAAATTGACCTCATACATAATGAAATGGTAGCTTTATCATTTCATAAGAAAAAAAATAGAGAAAATATATTAATTCAGGATAACTTGGCTTATTAGGCAAATCGAGCCTTGCATAGTAGGCTGAGAAGTGCGTTCTGGCTACTAGGTACGACATATATATATATATATATATATATATATATATAATATATATATATATATATTATATATATATATATATATATATATATATATATATATATATATATATATATATATATGTCGTACCTAGTAGCCAGAACGCACTTCTCAGCCTACTATGCAAGGCCCGAATTGCCTAATAAGCCAAGTTTTCATGAATTAATTGTTTTTCGACTACCTAACCTAACCTAACCTAACTTTTTC
Organism: Procambarus virginalis; assembly: GCA_020271785.1. Classification (NCBI taxonomy): domain Eukaryota; kingdom Metazoa; phylum Arthropoda; class Malacostraca; order Decapoda; family Cambaridae; genus Procambarus; species Procambarus virginalis. Next base: position 104,627 of record WNGS01166011.1, on the reverse strand, counting down.
GGCTACCTAACCTAACCTAACCTATAAAGATAGATTAGGTTAGTTTAGGTAGGGTTGGTTAGGTTCGGTCATATATCTACGTTAATTTTAACTTCAATAAAAAAAATGACCTCATACATAATGAAATGGGTAGCTTTATCATTCATAAGAAAAAAATTAGAGAAAATATATTAATTCAGGAAAACTTGGCTTATTAGGCAAATCGGGCCTTGCATAGTAGGCTGAGAAGTGCGTTCTGGCTACTAGGTATGACATATATATATATATATATATATATATATATATATATATATATATATATATATATATGTGCGTTCTGGCTACTAGGTACGTACAGAAGTGCGTTCTGGCTACTAGGTACGACATATATATATATATATATATATATATATATATATATATATATATATATATATATATATATATATATATATATATATATATATATGTCGTACCTAGTAGCCAGAACGCACTTTTCAGCCTACTATGCAAGGCCCGATTTGCCTAATAAGCCAAGTTTTCATGAATTAATATATTTTCTCTAATTTTTTTCTTATGAAATGATAAAGCTACCCATTTCATTATGAATGAGGTCAATTTTTTTTATTGGAGTAAAATTAACGTAGATATATGACCGAACCTAACCAACCCTACCTAACCTAACCTAACCTATCTTTATAGGTTAGGTTAGGTTAGGTAGCCGAAAAAGTTAGGTTAGGTTAGGTTAGGTGGGTTAGGTAGTCGAAAAACAATTTATTCATGAAAACTTGGCTTATTAGGCAAACCGGGCCTTGCATAGTAGGCTGAGAAGTGCGTTCTGGCTACTAGGTACGACATATATATATATATATATATATATATATATATATATATATATATATATATATGTATTGGCTAAAGTTGAAACGCAAGTGTAGTCCCACACCAACTGTCTACCATTCTTCCAGGGGTTCACCGTGATTCCGTCTGGGCGACCGACAGGCTCATAAGAGTTGGGGACATGAGGTAACAGGGGCTCTCTCTCTGCTGGACAACCGGCTGTGGTAAGGCTTCTCTTAATAATGTCATTGACCTCGCCGTGTTTGCATGCCATCCTCCTGTCCTTTGGCAGAGAAGGCCATGCCGTCCATACCTGTCGGCCTCTGCCTCGCCGCAAATACACCTGTCTTCGGTGTGCATTGGGGCAGCGAGACAGAGAGCCATCGGCAATTCGGAGGGCCTGAGGTGTGAGACGGGTGCCGGTTGCTGACATTGGGGTTGCTAATAGG
>WNGS01166011.1:0-29302 GCA_020271785.1 Procambarus virginalis | reverse complement strand
AACATACCTGGCCAGTAGTAGTCTTGTCGAATCCCATGGTAGGTCTTGTTAAACCGTAGTGTGACAGTGCTCCGGGGGCCAGGTGTAGAATAGTGGGCTGCAGGCTGGTAGGAATCACTAGTTGTTCGACGTTGGCCCAATCGTCCTCCTCCTTCAGTTTACTGGGTCTGTATCTGCGTAGAGCACTCGTTCTCTAGGAAGAACCCAGGATACTGTCAGATTGAGTCTCAGCCTGAAAGAATAATGGTGTCAAGGTAGATCTTCCCTCTGTAACTTACGGAACTCCAAGGTGGTAAGATTTGGGGGGGTAGTTTCAGAGGGTCTTGAGGGACAGCGGTAGCAGTAGAGTCAGCTGGTTGCGGTCGTGCAGCTTGAGCAAGGTGGTTACCAAAACGGAGGAGAAACTTCATCACTCTCTTGAACCTTTGCTGGAACATGCTCAAAAAATCGGATTATCCATACAGAGGTACCCACCTGGGGTTTGTCCTTGACGATCAGGTTGGTCGGTTGCAGGTCTTCTGCCAATTCGTTGCCCAGGAGAAGTTGCACTCCAGGCATGGGAAAAGGCTTTTCCCTGACGGCGACTTGGACTTCACCGGTCACGAAGGGACAATCCAGGTGGACTCTAGCGAGAGGATAAGGAGTAGTAGCAGTGAGGTCAGTGATGAAGACTGTTTCTCCGGTGTAGGCGACATTGGGCACAGCTGATTTCAACAGTATTGATTGAAGAGCTGCTGTGTCCCTCAAGATCTTAAGTTTAAAACGTCCCTCAGAATCTGAACCGTTGGTAGTGACAGTTGCAGGATACAGATGCTTACTGAAGAGAAAAAGATCATTAACATGAACACCAACATTCATTACAGGCTTACCGGACTTAAGAGGAGTCTGTTTGGGTTTGGTGGATTCAGTATTACCTTTGTATTGAGACTTACCACATTTTTCTATGGTATGTCCATAGAGTCTACAATACTTACAGTACAATTGCGAGGTAGCTTGGTCTGTATTCACTTTCTCGTAACTGGACCAAGACTTCTTACTGGTAGGTGGTTCTGGTGTCAGCCGGTGGATGAGGCTGTAAGTGTCAGCCGACTTCGCACATTTCACGAGGTCGGTCTTTTCTTTATCTGCTAAATATAAACGAACAGGAGGAGGTACACGCCTCAAGAATTCTTCAACTAGCATGAGGTTGACGAGTTCTGCAAAGGTAGAGACATGTGCTGCTTCCAGCCATTTCATAAAATATCTCCGTTTGGTGTTGGCAAATTCTAAAAAGGTGGTGGTACTTGCCTTTATGTAATCACGGAATTTTCGTCGGTAGCTTTCGGTGGAGAGAAGGTAGGCGTCCAACACTGCTTGCTTCAGGGTCTGGTAGTCATTCTCAGACGCCAAAGTAAGATGTACTCTGAGAAGGGTAGCCCATTGGTCGGCAGGCCAGCTAAGTTGATTAGCAAGGGTCTCAAAGGTTGTAAAAAAGACGTCAATCTCTGACTCTACGAAAGGTGGCATTAACTTACTTGCATGGAAAACATTGAAACATGGAGGAAGACTAGCTACAGCTTGTTGGCGTTGAGCTTGGTGTGTGGTTTCCAACGTGAGTTCTTGTTGACGACATTCTATAGCCATAGCCGCTTGTTTCTTGTCATGCTCGTGTTGCATCTCCAGGTGGCGTTGTTTTGCTTCAAGCTGTTTTCGCTCACGCTCTTTGAATAGGGCCAACTCACGTTCCTTGAGGGCGGCCTCTCTATCACTTTCTTCTTTCCTCACGGCGGCCTCACGCTCCTTGAGGTGGAGAGCTTCCTTTGCCAGGGCCGCCTCACGTTCCTGTTGTTCCTTGAGTAATGCGGCCTCTCGTTCCTTGATTGCAGCTGCTTCCTTTTGTTGCTGTATGGCGGCTTGCTGTTGCTCCTTCTCGAGCTTTGCGAGTTCGATTTTGAGTTTCATTGCTGTCAGATCATGTTTATCTGAAATAGTGTAATGCTCGTGAGTGTCAGAGTCTATTACCCCTTCATCTAAAAAGTGATCTAAGAGAATGTTGTGTATTTCATTCTTGTTGGCTCCATGGGGAACATCTAGGTGATACTCATGTGCAAGAGTTTGTAATTCGGTCCTCTTGGCACGACTTAAGTTCCCTATTTCACCTGCTGGATCTGAACGGAAAGCTTGGAGACGAAACATGGTGAAAATTTAGCAAATAAATGTAAAACGAATATACTGTGGTGGTATGGTGAATGCCAGAAACAGGACAACGTGACAACTGGTACCTATCCTGTGGAATTGTTAACAATTAATGTTAATTCAAGGTGGTAAATGATTAATAAAACAAGATCGTAGGAAATCTTGTACCCGGTACTCACTGTTGGAGAATAAGGGCAAGAAAATCCTACTAATTAGTGAAACTGAGTTTCTAAAACAAATGAAACATTTAATTGTTCCAAGAGTGAGTTAGGTAGTCCAAGAATGTAGGCATACCTTGCCGAGTCTCTATAGAACATAAAGCAAGTTTTTCCCACTGAAATGAAATATGATACTTACAGAATTAGCGAACTTTGTGCTCTGAAAAAAGAAAGCTAATTCCCTACCTAAGTAAATATCATCATTTCTGACCGACGTGTAGGGGTGCGAGTGTCAACTGGTGACGAGAACTGTTGCCGAGGTCCCATCTCGTCAATAAAGTCCGTGCTAGAGGAACTATGGCCCTCTTTGTCCTCTTATAGTCAGATTGCAGAAATTAGTTCTATTGACCCGGAGACAGACCACAGTACCAGGGTACCAATATGATGATCTGCCGAAAATATGAGAAATATCGTCGGGACAAAAGGTGGTAAACACGGGTAATAACACGAAGGGAGAGACGACCAATTAAGAGTATGACTGAGGCCTACAGTCACCACGTAATCCAAAGTTGTCCCACACTCACCATATGCTACTCCCGGAATGCACAATACACACAGCACCATATGAATAAGAAAATTGATTATTGAAAATAGTGAAAAGTAAGTGAATTAAAGCCAAGTACGCTTACCACAAATTACCAGTACCTGAGTGAAGCTCCTAGGACAGGCCCCCAAGTATATGTGACGGTAAAGTGTTGGAGTATGGTGTTCAGCAGTCCTCCAATGGCAGATGTCAATGCCTGGTCACAATACAAAAAAAAAGAAACTGCTTGCCTGATTGTGTGTGGTAAGGTAGGGGAAGACACACAAAACACAAAGTATAAACAATGAAATTTTAATTACTCTAGAAAACAAATTTAAATAAAGACAATCCCTTGGCGAGGCACAGTGCAAAAATAACAAGTGAAAAAATGTATAACAAAAATGATTTAGTGACTGGTTACATTAACAAGAATGCAAAGAATAATATAAGTGGTATAATTTAAATGGTGCTGAGAATATTAGCGCAAGCTAAGAACCTCTACTTGATACAAAATGTATATCAGTAAGGTGTTCACAGCTACGAGCACGAGAATATTCTGAGGAGAATCTGCTGTGCGACCCAGACGTCGACTCGGCGAGGTAGTGTGAGTGGTGCAGGGCAGGAGTGGTGCGGTCTGGACCAGCCAATCGAAATGCAGGCAAGTGGAGACTGGTCGTTAGCTCGTTGAAGTACAGGTGGCGAGCTGGCTGGTGAGGAGTGAGGGGGGCAGGTGGGGTATGCAGGTGCGTGTAGCTGCCTTGACAAACGTTTTGCTACTGCTGAACGTATCTTGAATGTAGCATTAGACGTGACTACTGTAGGGACGAGCAGGCTCAATCTCTCTTGAAAGAGATTATCGTCACAGGAGATTCTCAGATTAGCTGTGTCTCAGAGATCTGGGGTCTGATCAGCTTTGTATCAGAGATCTGGAGTCTGATCAGCTGTATATCAGAGATCTGGGGTCTGTGAAAATGAATCCCTCACTAGAACAAGACAGGAACTTTCTACAAGTTGCGACCAGCTCGTCGTAACAATGGTTTGATTAATAAGTGCTTTGTTGGTTATGGCATTATCATAGCTAGGAAGTTTAGCTCTAGTAAAACCTATGAAGTCACTAATAAAGATCAGCTGAACACTTTCCTATCCCAGTGCTGGACACCAGAACAACCAGTACCTGCCTTATATTCAACTTATATTTAATATTCAATACACACCTACACAAGGCAATACTTAATCTTACCCAGTAACTCCATCCTCTGTGGAATTCCCAAGTAACTTGCCGTGCCTTTCCCTTCTCTTACCCACTGTCCTCCATTTGCCATTGCCCTCCCTTAGCATTTGTCTTCCCTTAGCCCCTGTACCCCCCTTTGCCATTGCCCTCCCGTAGCCATTGCTCTCAATAACCATTGCCTTCCCTTAGCCACTGTACTCCCATAGCTTTTGTCCACCCTTAGCCACTGTACTCACTTAGCCACTGTACTTCCTTAGCCATTGTACTCCCTTAGCCACTGTACTCTCTTAGCCACTGTACTCCCTTAGCCACCAAACTTCCTTTGCCACTGCACTCCCTTGTCCACTGTACTTCCTTGGCCACTGTACTCCCTTAGACACTGCACTCTACTAGCCACTGTACTCCCTTAGCCTTTTTCCTCCCTTAGCCACTGCACTCCCTTAACCATTGTTCTCCCTTAACAACTGATCTCCCTTAGGTATTACTTTGACAATTTCCCTTCCTGACTGCAAGAAGCCTCCGGCAAGCACACGAGGCATGTTGTTATTGTTGTTTTAGATTAAGCTACTAAGAACAATAAGTTCAAGTATCACGGGCTATGGTGAGCCCGTAAGTGGAGGTTCCTTGGAGCCATTATCTGTATCAGGGACTGATAATAGAGATCTGGCGACGGATGGGGGTCTTCTTGATGGTTTTCAGCTTGGAGGGCTGGCTATACCAGTTATGGAGCTGGTGGGATTAGTGTAGACCTCTAGGTTTTCCGTTTTTTCTTTGCCTGCGACTTTGGCTGAGCAGTGCTGTCCTTGGAGTTTGGTGAAGTGGCCTCCATGAGGAAGTCTTGAACCGTGTAGGCGTCGTATTTGTGATCCGGCGGTGGAGCTCCTACTATGATTTCCTCGTCGGAGGTGTCCGTAACCTCCGTTGGGGGCGTTTTTGCCTTTCGCCTCGCAGCCTTAGGTAGGCTTAGGTGTCGTTGATTGGTGGTTGTAGCTATTTCAGGAGCTCTGGTGGTGCTGTTATCGTTTGTAGACAGCACGTTTGCTAGCGCGGCTGCTGAGATAGTGAGGGTAGGAGTGTTGGGAGCTGGAGAAGGAATTACCTCTGTTTGTGTCGCCCGGGTCATGGGCGGTTCTGGAGTCGATGTTGAAGTTGACCGCATGGTCATCCTGGTGGTAGTCTCCAGAGTGGTAGAGGAGGTGTGAGATTTTTTTTTTCTTTGACAATTATCAAAAGAAATTAAGTCCTATTGATGTTACGTTAATCGTAACTACCTCGCAAGAGAGGCAGACCTTAAACAGCAAGAGCTGCCAGTGGCAGATATTTAATCTTAAAGCCTAAGATCATAGGACCACGGGAGCAAACCGCCAGGCGAAACCACCCGGGTAACACCTGTCACTTAGGTCGCTGGCTCCTCCTAGTTGACAACTAATAAAGGGTAGCCGACGGATTCTCACTTCGTATTTATAGAAGTGTGGTGCTGTGCAATGGACTCGAGCTTTAGATACAGACTTGATATGAACATAAGCAGGCAAAGCGTTGCAGAACATGAAATGTGGGGCAGTAATATTGGAAGGTTTGACGTAAACGACCGTTTTCTATAACAAACAATTTATTCACAAAATAAACTAAAAATACTACACAGTGAATTGACGTTACTTTACTGTCACTCCAGTGGCACATTCAAGAACAGCTAATCAACAGCCTGATAGACCCTCGGTAACCTTATCCCGTCGTCGCTGACTGAACAATGACACTAACTGAACAAAGTGGAGTCGCGCTGGCGCCACCAGAGGGTGAGGAGGTCGAGCTCTGGCCGTCAGTGGTCGTTTGCCATTGCTGAGTGGCGGTTGCTGTGGAGGAGTGTGGGGCTCCCGCTGGTCGGGGCCCCGCCTGCCAGTATGGACGGGGCTGATACTAGCCGAATTCGCAGGATACACACTGTGCGGCTGGACTTTTCTGCTGATGTGGACTGGCCCGGTGTGGAAGTTGCCCTCCTCGACGTCCTCCATGTTGACGTCCCCGAGCTCCTGGGCCTAGAGAAGTTGTCGCCCACCCGTGTTGCGGTGGCGTTTGCCACGTCACATATTTACCGGGAGTTTGTGGCTCGCTGGAATGGCCGCACGCTTCCTCTTCCGGATTCGGCTGTGTCTGTGGAGATCTTGGATCCATGGGGGCCCTTGACGTTTGTGAGTATTCACGGCGTACCGGTCACCTTCCCCGAGGCGGCCCTCATGGCCTTGTTTCAGCGGTTTGGGTCGGTGGTGAAGCACCGGTTCAACACTTTGAGTGCGGGCCGTTTGAAGGGGATCCGGCTGGGTTCACGCACGCTTGTCATGCGACTCGCGGGCCCTATACAGTCCAGGGTCTCGTATCGTGGGCTGTCTCTGAGGACTTTCTATCAGGGGCAGACCCGTACGTGTTTCCGGTGTGGTGCTGAGGGCCACGTTGTGGCCGGTTGTGACGCTCCTCGTACTGAAGCCCCGTCAGTCTTCCTAGAGGATGATTTTCCTCGGTTGTCAGTGCGTGGGGACTCCCTGGCGGGTTCTCGCTCTGAGTAAGTGACTGGTGTGGATCCCTCGGCGGTTCCGGATGTCGTTACGTCTGGACCGGACGTGTCTGCCCCACCGGTGAGTTCGGAGGATTTGGGGGCGCCTGTTTCGGAACTTCATCGTCCGGTGTCTGTGGAGGTGCATCCGCCTCCGATGGCCTTGGGGGCTGATATGAAGGTGGTGCCTGCGTCTCCTGCTGGGGGCCATGTGCCTCCCGGGGCTGACGGTGCGGTGGAGAGTGTATCTCCACCCGCGTCCTCTGCCTTGTCGCCTCTGGGGGTTTCATCGTTGAAGAGTACCTCTTCTCTTCTGCTTGTACTGTCGCCCTCCCTGGATACCTCCCGTGTGCTGACGTCTTCCCTGGTTGAGGATGCCCTTCTGCGTAGTAGTGCGCTCCCGGATGTGGGGCGCCCCGCCGCTGGCCCTTCTCGGGTGCCTCCTGTAGGGGGCGATAGTTCGGATGACCTCCGACCTGTTCCGAAGCGTTCCCGGATTGTGTCCCCCCCTCGTGCGTGGGCGGATGAGTGTGATGCCATGGATGAGGATGCAGTGGCGGGCTCTGCTTTGCATCCTGTGTTAAACCCTTCGCCTTCTGCTGTTGGCTCCCCTCCGTGGGAGGTTACCCCGAGTGACCGTGACCTCGTCGTGATCTTGAAGAAGGATGGGCGTCGGAGGGCCTCTGCTCCTGTTCATGGAAGTGGGGGCCCCGGTGCGCCTGCGGATCCCCCCTGTGCGCAGCCCTGTGAGCCGCCTCGTGCGGTTTCCAGTGCGATTCCTGATGCTCGGCCCTCTGGGGAGGTGCCCCTCTCTCTCTTATCGTCCGCCGAGGTAGTGTTGGAGGAGTCGGATTCCTTGACGGTTAGTTATGATTTCCGGGTGCGTCCTATCCCGTGTGACCCTGCTACCATTTGGGTTCCTCGGGTGAAGACATTTTTTAGTGGGGTGCCGGATTTCATGATTCGGCCGTGTGACTCTCCTGGGCGTCCGGTATCTGATATTCTGATGGCGGTATGGGAGGCTTATTGCCTGCGCTTTCCGGTGCAGGAGTACCCTGAAAAATATGTGTAGTCATTGAGGTTGGGGGTGTTTTCTGTACTTCTGTATTTATGCCTGGGTGTTTATGCCCGGGTGTGTATGTCCGGCTGTGTTTGTGCCTGCGTTTGTGTGTGCGTAGGTGTTTATTCCTGGCTCCTGGGTGTGCCTGTTAAGTGCTGTTTCGGGGTTTCCTGTTTTGTAGCACGAGTCTTTCACTTTGGCTGCTGCTGTGTGTGCGTATTATGTCCGTATGAGTGTGGGTGTGGGGTTTTGGGGGGTTTTGGCTCCTGCGTGGGCCTGGGATTTTTTTTTTCTGTTGTACTGATTTCTCCTATTCATTTTGTGGCCGTGTTTCGCTTTGGCCTGTGACCCATTATGTTGTGTGCATGGATGCTGTGTGGTGTGCGGTTGTGGTGTGGGTGGGTATGAGTGTGTTTGTTTTGTTATTTTGGGTGTGTTTAGTGTGTGTACATTCTTCTCATTTAGTGTATATTGTATTCCTTGGTAGCGAGTGTATGGTCCTATACTCCTTTTGTTCTTCTGTATGTGTGGTTGGTGTGGTTTTGTGCACGTGGTTCTCTGTCTACGTCTGTGTCTGTTTTAAGTGTCTTAGCTCCAGGTGTGTTAATTGTTATCTTTTCATGTCCTTTTTTTTGCCGTGTTCTATGTTGCTACGTGGTTTTGCACTGTTTGGCCTCTTATTTCTGTGTAATGTTTTAGCATTTATTTCCCTGTACTATTTGGCCCTTTGATTTGATGTGTTTTTAATTTGCTCCCCGCTTGTTTGTTTTGCGGTTCCTGTTATGTGTTTGTTATTGTACTGTTATCATGTTACTACTAACTGTTAATACTATTGTTTGTATTGTTCCTGTTATTGTTGTTGTACAATTTTTGTTCTTGTGTACTGTTCCTTCCTCGGTATACTTGCTGTGTACAGGTTTTTTTATGTTCTTGTTTTGTGTTGTACTTTTATAAATATGTACATATTTTCTTGCCATGTTAGGTTTTTTTATGTATGTATACTGTTTGGCCTTTCTTGCCTTGTGCTAGGTTTGCACTTTTTTGTTTTCCATGTATTGTTACTTTTGCTCACCGCTTATTCGGTTTTGTGGTTACTGTGTTTTGTTCTTATTGTTATTGTTAATTTTTGTACTCTTCTCATTTACCGTTGATACACTTGTTTCTGTTGTTTCTATTATTATTATTGTATTGATTATTGTACAGGTTTGTTCCTATGTTATTGTTTGTGATTGTTTGTATACTTATATAAATAAAAAAAAAACTGAACAAAGTGGTGCCCACTGGTGACGCAAGCTTGCAATCAATATTGTCACGACTTCACGGTGAACAAACTACTTTTATCACAAAACTTGACTGGCGCTCGCTGCTCTCAACGAGGTACCAAGTAACAAGGCGGTTAATCCAAGAATGATAACCCCTTATAAAAATCTTACGTTAACACTTGTCTCTCGGGACAATCAACAACAAAAGTTACTCTAATGAATTTAAGCAATTACGTTAACACACACGTGTCTCAACGACACTTAAATGGCAGCAATAACTCGTAAATCAATTAATTACATCAACTTGAAAGTCAAGCATTCGGTGAGTAATTCCCAATTAATTACTGAATACAACAGCCTACTAATTCAGACGAGTATTGATAAAGCCTACTGTCTCTCAACTGACAGTTCACTTCCGGTCTTACGACAAGATTACCTTAACGAGGGTAGACTACTGTACCACACACAAGGTTACAACACACTCCGTGTAAACAACAACATCACACCTGGTGAATTCACTTTTTGGCGGTTACTAATTCTCCTTAATTAGCTACGAGTGCTTAATCCCTCTGTCCGCAGACAGATCTGATCAGTCCAACGAATTACAGCAGCTTAATTACAGCGCAATTGACTCCGATCATAACAGACCGATCAACCCCTTACGTTAATCAATCAATTAACGACAGCTCGTTAAATCGTTAACACTACGTTAGTCTTCACTTGACAATTCCTCCACCGTGAACTTCACTGTGACTGTTGCCTTTACACGTCTCTACGTAATCTCAACAATGTTCAACGAACAAGTGACCTCGTTAAGTAAATCGTGACCCCGGTGACGTTAACTGACTTTAATTCTCACGGAATCCTTCACAGTACACAACGCCTTCCACCAAGGACAACTTGTCTACGGTTTACACACGGTACAACACAGTACATCACAGTACAAACAGTACATCCTTGCCACTCACGGCAAAACTTGTAAATGATTCCCAGTAAATTATTCCCCAATAATTCACACTTACCCACACACAACAGTAAAAAAGCGCTGGCCAATATAATAATGAAAATTATTTATAACCAAGGGAAACCTCCCTGTTACTTTCACTGCTGAAAAAGGGAATCAAATTACAGCAAATTACATACACGGCACATAGAGAACATAGAAGCAATTAACTCACTGTACTCCACCACTGGATGTGTCTCTATGTGTCCTCACACACGTCAAAATCACAGTTGGGCCCAACCTCAACTTGGTGACGTCAAACAGGGTAACTCACACGTCTCCAATTCCCATTCACCTCACTAGGTGGTCACAGGGACAGAGGACAGACGGAACACTGGGGACGAACCCAGCTTCAGAGCTTTATTACCCAAACTGAAACAGTGTACTTACATCACATGCGGGCCGCTACACACACTCATACATTCGTCACCCTCACACTCCCACTGCTGCTGCTGGATGATGACGTAGGCGTCCTCACTTCCTACACGTGGTCAGGTGGAGCACAGGGTCCTCGACCACGGGGTTAGCTCCACACACAGCGACCAGGTGTCGCGGGCACTCAGGCTTAGGGCAGACCAGGGTGCGCGCACACAGATATACACAGCGGGGATGCGGTACCACGCCCTTCACTTGACACGGTACCCCAGGTTACGACGGTACACGGTGCTACACGGTACACGAGACAGAGTCCTACACTGTTCGTTTATTTTCTCAGAGTTTCGTATTTAAGGTTTCTCTCATAACACTGAACCTTCTCTAGCACGTCTCACTGCAGTACCTTCCAACCCAGCTGATAGACGGCGGATAGCACTATCCTAGCGCGATAATTAACGGCCCCACTTAGTCCAGTTGCTCTAAGATGGCGTCTCACTATCACGCGCTTAGACGACAAAGTTCACACTGGTACGGTTCATGCACCTTCCGATTACCGGATTCTTACGGACGGCACACGGCAAGATAGCAAGAATATAGGCGTGACTTTAGTAACGTTGCAGGCGGTATTTCCCGATGCTTGGCCTAGCACGGGAGAATACGTCTACTTATAGCAACGCACAAGGTAAGAACGGTTTTTTCCCGCCAATACGGCCTCAAGCATACCATGTGGTACCCTCAGCGTCTGACCAATCACGGTTCAGCATTCCTGAGGCCCAGGAGCCTGGCCAATGGTGCACCTGCCTCCACGACGCTACCCCCCCTCGCTCACGAGGTGGACACGTGATAGGGGGGGGGGTGGTCTACAGCCGTTAACCCCCATACCTCCCTCTCTACACTTGAATAGTCCCAATTTCCCTGAAATCAACTCCCTCTGTAATTTCCTTCACAAACCTGATACAGCGATCAGAATGACATCTAGCTAGCATATGTCCTGGGCTGTCCAACGACACCCAACACGACTGTGGAAAAGTTATATTCAGAAAGTTGAATCATGGTGCACATCACTGTGCACTATGCAATTTCGTACTTCATTCAGTGCACGAGAGAGCAGGAAAAATATGTCTCCTGACAGGAGGCAGTGAGACTTACGCCAGTGGTATGATGGGGGCAGGCCATTGTCAATGTATAACACGTTTAGTTCACTGACAAAGCGCTGGTTGTGTGGTCCTGCAAGCCTTTCCGCTAGTCTAATAAGACCAGGAATAATGCCAGCACGTGATGCAGGGGGCTGTGAAGGAGCATGTGGGACCTTGGGTCCCCAATGAGAAGACTGTGTCGCCTGCTGGGAGGAGCCATATGTTGGTAAGACCGGAAAGTCTTCTGGTCGATTAGTGAGAGCTAAGGTGGTGGGTTGAACACTTGGGGCTCTGGTAGAGGAGGTAGAAGGGTTGTTTCTCTTGGCTTCAACCTGGGCCTTGATGCTTTCCTGTCTGCAGGGGCAGCGGTAGGAAATTGCGGGGTGATTGCCATCACAGAGCAAGCAGCGATGGACTGTTGCCTTGCATATGGAGTAGTGACGATCCAGTGCGCACAGGCTGCACTTCTGGACAGGGTGCTGACACTTGTTGGTCGGGTGGGAGAGCTCGTAGCACTTAAGCACTGCTGGATCTCATGGTATCGTTCCTTTTTTATTTGGTGGGGTGGTATTTTTAAGCCGAAGCAGTAGAATCCTTGTGTGGCAGCCTGGGTGGCCGCAGCTATGTTGGTGAACGTAATCTTCATTGATGTTTTGTCGGTATTGCAGAACTCCAGGTTGAATACAGCCAGGTTTGGATTTTTGTCCTCGATATTGTCCTTGATATGATGTTGAGGTCGGTCAGCGATCCACCGGCTGGTCCTGCTGATAAAAACAGTTTTCCGGCCAGGAACTGACGTGGGAAGTGAGGATGTAGGTGGTGATCTTTACGAAGAATGGCATCGTTAGTCAGGAGTTTTTCTAGCTCCTCTTCACATGAAAAGAAGAGCACGCTATCTTCACTTTCTGACTAATGTCAGCGGGTTCGAGGCCAGTAACGTCCTTCAGGACCTTTAAAATATTGCTTCTCCCGATAGCATGACCGTCAAGTAGAGTAGCTCTGACCTTAAGACGTTTGGGTCGCATTGTGACCACACTGCTCCTTGTGGTGTGGTGAGTGGTGTCAGACTGGACCATTTGAGGCTGTCAATGCTCTGTGGTTGCTCTGGTATGGGACACGAGGCAGCTATATCTCCTGGCCCCACGGATCCTCACAAGAACACGAGGCTATAACTCCTTGCCCCACAGTACATCCAAGACAAGCACGAGGCAGCTATATCTCCTGGCCCCACAGTGCATCCAAGACAAGCACACGAGGAAGCTATAACTCCTGGCCCAACGGTGTCTCCGGCAAGCACATGAGGCAGAAATACCTCCTGGCCCAACGGTGCCTCCGGCAAGCACACGAAGCAGTTATACCTCCTGGCTCAACTGTGCCTCCAGTAAGCTCAAGAGGCAGCTCTAACTCCTGGCCTCCATGCAGACTCCGGCAAGCACACGAGGCAGCTATAAATCCTGGCCCCACTGACCTTCCGACAAGCACACGAGGCAGCTATAACTCCTGGCCCGCAGCCTCCACGACAAGCACAGTAAGCAGCTATAAATAATGACCACGAAGCCTCCAGGACAGCACAGTAAGCAGCTATAAAACTGGCCCATGGAGCTCCTACAAGCACACGAGGAAGCGATAACTCTTGGCCCAACAGAGACTCCAGGACAAGTAAACGAGGCAGCTATAACTCCTGCCCAACGGCGCCTGCGAGAAGCACACGAGGCACGTATATCTCCTGGCCATACGGAGCATCCGGCAAGAGCACGAGGCAGGTATAACTCAAGGCTGCACGTAGCCTCTGGCAAGCACTCGAGGCAGCTTAAACTCCTGGCTCCTTAGAGCCTCCAGCAAACACACGAGGAAGCTATAACTCCGGGCATCCGGAGCCTCTAGAACAAGCCCATAAGGCAGCTAAAACTCTTTGCCCACAGAACCTCCGGCAAACACACGAGGAGATAAACACACTAGGCGGCAAGCACACGAGTCAGCAATATCTCCTTGCCCTACGGAACCTCCGGCAAACACATGAGGGAACTAAAACTCCTGACCGCAATAAGCCTCCGGCAAGCAAACGAGGCAGCTCTAACTTCAGGCCCCACGGAGACGCCAGAATAAGCACACGAGGCAGCTATATTTCCTGACCCCACGGAGCCTCCAGGACAAGCTCACGAGGCAGCTCTAACTTCAAGCCCCACGGAGCCTCCAGGAAAAGCACACGAGGCAGCTATATCTCCTGACCCACTGGAGCCTCTGACATGCGAACCAGGCAGCTATATCTCCTGACCCGACGGAGCCTCAAGGACAAGCAACACCTGGCCCCACGAAACGTCCAGAACAAGCATACGAGGCAGCTTTAATACCCGGTCCCACGAAGCCTCCAGGATAAGCACACAAGGCAGATATAACTCCTGGTCGAACAAAGTCTCCGGCAAGCCCAGGAGGAAGCTATAACTACTGGCTGCTGGATCCAACGACAAGCACATGAGGCAACTATAACTCCTGGCCCCACGAAGCCTCCAGGACATGCAAACGAGACAGCTATATTTCCTTGCCCCACAGAGCATCTAGGAAAAGCACATGAAGCAGCTGTAGCTCCTGGCCCCACGGAGCCTCCGGCAAGCAAACGAGGAAGCTATAACTACTGGCCCACGGAGCCTCCTGCAAGCATACGAGGCAGCTCTAACTTCAGGCCCCATGCAGCCTCCAGCAAGCATATCAGGCAGCAATAACTCTTGGCCCAACAGAGACTCCAGGACGAACACACGAGACTGCTATATCTCATGGACCCTTGGAGCCTCCAACAAGCACACGAGGCATCGATAATTCTAGGCCCAACAGAGACTCTAGGACAAGCAAACGAGGCGGATATAACTTATGGCCCCACGGAGCATCCAGCAAGTACACGAAGCAGGTATAACTCATGGGCGTACGGAGCCTCTGGCAAGCACACGAGGCAGCTATAACTCCTGGCATCACGGAGTCTCCAGGACAAGCACGTGAGGCAGTTAAAACTCTTTGCCCACGGAGCCTCCAGCATGCACACGAGTGGACAAACACACTAGACGGCAATCACACGAGTCAGCTATATCTCCTTGCCTCATGGAGCCTCGAGGATAAGCTATAACTCCTAGCCACACGGCTAGGAGTTATAGCTCCTATATAACTCCTGGCCACACGGAGCCTCCGGCAAACACACGAGGCAGCTATAACTTCTGGCCCCACGGAGCCTCTGACATGCACACGAAGCAGCTATATCTCCTGGCCCTCGGAGCCTCCAGGACAAGCAAAACCTGGCCCATCTGAACGTCCAGAACAAGCACACGAGGCAGCTATAACACCCGGCCCATGATGCCTCCAAGACAAGCACATGAGGCAGATATGGGCCGAACAAAGCCTCCGGCAAGCACTAGAAGCAGCTATAACTCCTGGCTCCATTGAGCATCCGGGACATGCACACGAGGCAGCTATAACTCCTGACCGCACGGAGCCTCCGACAAGCACACGAGGCATGTATATTTTCTGACCTCTTGTAGCCTCCGACAAGCACACGAGGCATGTATATTTCCTGACCCCTTGTAGCCTCCGACAAGCACACGAGGCATGTATATTTCCTGACTCCACGGAGCATCAGGGACAAGCACACGAGACAGCTATAACTCCTGGCCCCCACGGAGCCCACAAGACCATCACCTAAGCTAGCTATAACTGGTGGTCCCACGGAGCCTTTGCAAGACCACGAAGCAGTTATTACTACTGGCCCTACAGAGCCTCCAGAACAAGCACACGAGGCAGCAATAACTCCTGGCTTCACGGAGCCTCGAGGATAAGTACAGTAAGCAGCTACAAATCCTGTCCTCAGGCTGCCTCCAACAAGCACACAAGATAACTATATCTACTGGCCCAACGGAGTCTCCGTCAAGCACACGAGGCAGCGACAACTCTTGGCCCAAGAAACTCCAAGACAAGCAAACGAGGCAGCTATAACTCCTGGCCCCACGGAGCCTCCAGGATAAGCACAGTAAGCAGCTACAAATCCTGTCCCCAGGATGCCTCCAACAAGCACACAAGATAACTATATCTACTGGTCCAACGGAGTCTCCGTCAAGCACACGAGGCAGCGACAACTCTTGGCCCAAGAAACTCCAGGACAAGCAAACAAGGCAGCTATAACTCCTGGCCAAACGGGGCCTGCGACAAGCAAACGGAGGAGCTATAACTCCTGGCACCATGGAGACTCCAGGAGTAGCACACGGGGCATCTATAACTTCAGGCCCCACAGATCATCCGACAAGCACACGAGGCAGGCATATCTCATGGCCGCACGGTGCATCTGGGACAAACACAGGAGGCAGCTTTAACTCCTGGCCCAACGAAGCCTCCGACCAGCGCTCGAAGTACTTATATCTCCAGGTCCCCCCTGAACCTCCGACAAGACAACGAGGCAGATATAACTTCTGATGCCAAAGAGTCTCCAGGACAAGCACGAGGCAGCTATATCTCCTGGCTTCACCGAGAATCTAGGACAAGCACACGAGGCAGCTATAACTCCTGGCCCTACGGAGTCTCCAGGACAAGCACACGAGGCAGCTATAACTCCTGGCCCCATGTAGACACCTACAAGCACCTCAGGCAGCTATATTTCCTGGCCCCACGGAATATCCGGGAAAAGCACACGAGACAGCTATATCTCCTGGTGCCATGGAGACTCTGACAAGCACGCGAGGCAGCTATAACAGTTGGCCCAATGGAGCCTCCAGGACAAGCACAAGAGGCAGCTATAATTCCTGGCACCACAGGTGTCTCTAGGACAAGCAGACGGGGGAGCTATAACTCCTGGCTCAATGGAAACTCCAGGACAACCACACGAAGCAACAATAATTCCTGGCCCCACAGAGCATTCGACAAGCAGAGGAGGCAGGTATATCTCATGGCCGCACGGAGCCTCTGGTAATCACACGAGACAGCTATAACCCCTGGCCCCACGGAGCCTCCAGCAAGCACAAGAGGCAACTATAACTCCTGGCACCAAGAAGCCTCCGGCAAGCACACGAAGCAGCTATAACTCCAGGCATCACGGAGCCTCCAGGACAAACACATGAGGCAGTTATAACTCTTTGCCCACGGAGCCTCCGGCAACCACACAAGAGAACAAACACACTAGGCGGCAAGCACACGAGTCAGCTATGACTCTTGGCCTTACGGAGCATCCGACAAACTCATGATGCATCTATAACTTCTGGTCACACGGAGCATACCGGACAAGCACACGAGACAGCTGTAACTCCTGGCCCCTCGGAGCCTCCGCAAGACCAGGAAGCAGTTATTACTTCTGGCCCCACGAAGCCTCCGATAAGCACACGAGGCAGCTATAACTGTTGGCCCTACGGAGCATCCAGGACAAGGACACGAGGCAGCTATAACTCCTGGCCCTACAAAGCCTCCAGGACAAGCACAGAAGGCAGCTATAATTCCTGGCCCCACGAAGCCTTCTACAAGAACACAAGGCAGTGATAACTCCTGGCCCAACAGAGACTATAGGACATGCAAATGAGGCAAGCTATAATTCCTGGTCCAACGGGGCCTGCGACAAGCGCACGAGACAGCCCAAACTCCTGGAACTACAAAGCCTCAAAGACAAGCACAGAAGGCAGCTATAAATCCTGGCCCTCACGAAGCATCCGACAAGCACACAAGGCACCTATATCTACAAGCCCAAAGGAGCCTCCGACAAGCACACGAAGCAGAGATAACTCTTAGCCCAACAGAGACTCCTGGACAAGCAAACGGGGGAGCTATAACTGCTGGCCCCATGGAGACTCCCGGACAAGCACACGAGGCAGCAATATCTCCTGGCCCCACGGAGCATCCGGCAAGCACACTAGGCATGTATTGCTCATGGCCACAAGGAGCCTCTGGCATGCAATCGAGGTAGCCATAACTCCTGGCCCCACGGAGCCTCCTGCAAGCACTCAAGGCAGCTATATCTCCTGGCCCCACGAAGCCTATGGCAAGCATGCGAGGCAGCTATAACTCCTGGCATCATGTAGCCTCCAAGACAAGCACAGGAGGCAGCTAAAACTCTTTGCCGACGGAGCCTCCTGCAAGCACACGAGAGGACAAACACTAGCACACGAGGAGACAAACGCACCCGAACCCCACTGGCCATGACCTCGGCAGTCTGGACTAGGCTCCCTCCAGACAGGGCCAACGAAGGAAAGGGGGAACCGAAGGGGATGCAGGCACGGCATTGACCCCGACACTGGGCACAGGAGCCAAGGTGCACATCTTTTTTCAGCACCATCACGAAGTCCCGATCACCAAAGACAACCCCCCCACCGCAGGGATCCAACAGCAGGAGGCGCAGGAGGTAGGGGGGCACAGGAAACAACTCTGAAACCCCTAATAGCCTCGCCACCGACAGTGGGGGACTCAGGAGCACCATACTCCCAAGGCACACCACGAAGGGATCTTCGTGGTGTGCAAGGATCTTCGAGCCCGCCGCGATTGCTTCGAGACAAGCCACACCACACCACTCCTACCAGGCCCCACCGCAGGCACGGCCACCATCACCCAATCCACAGGGTCCACACCCACACCGTCTGAAGAATCCACAGAGGCCACGTCGCCCACACTGTCGACATCATCTAGGGGAACTGCCTTGGTATTCTGGCGCGCACGTTTCTGCAAAGGGGTGGAAGCATCAGAACGACAGTCGTCGAGACACACAGGCATTACAAGCACCTCCACCGGCCAAAGCATCCCATCCAAAACAGAAGAACCCACTCCCCAGGAGCCGGGACTACACCCACAGACGGGGCGGGACATGGACCTCCACTACAGTAAGTGCAGGCGACGGCCCGACACCCACAAAACCGCCTCAACAACCCCAGGGGGCCACGACAGTTACCAGACGTTTCGCACAAATCGTAGAACCCACCGCAACAGGCAATCAAGCACCACAGGCACAGGACCCACTACCGTCCTCAGAACTGTCCAAATGCAACAGGGGCGGAAAATCCTCCGCACGAAAAATATGCACCCTATCGGTTGCTCCCAAGTCACATGAACAGCCAGATGACCCTTGTGACCAAACCAATATCAGGTGCGCAGTTGCCCATGATACAGGCAATGAAGCATGTAACCCAACACGAACACCGACGATGGTACACTACACTTCAGCGACATCTTCAGGGTCCGGGAGCCGTTAAGCATACCAGCACAGAGCTCGGCAAGGATCTTGTTCCAACGAACACTTAACACAGTCCCAAACCGTTCAAAACAGGTGGGTTAAAGGATTGTCCTGAAATTCAAAAGGGGGCACCATAGTATAGAGGAGAAGGTAAACACGTCTCTCACATCGCCCGAGAAACGCCTGAAAGGCATCCTGGTGGTGGGAATTGATCACAGCATGGTTGCCCTGAAGCAGCTGGATGCCCACTAAGTCCGACAGCTGCACATGGAGCATATCCACCAAGGCGACACCAACCAACAGATGGTCCACCGTCACCATAAATGCCAGACCAGCCGACAATGTCCTCTTCACTAGAGGCCGATGTTACAAACCGTTCATTAATGCTCGTGACCTGTACAGCAACAAAATCTTGTAGTCTAGGGACATTTACCGATGCTACAATCTCAAGGTGGGTCACCAGTATAATCCCATGGTTTGTACAGACAATAATTAAAATTAATCACCCTCTTAGGACTAAGAATTTACGTAATTATAATTAAATATATTTTATAAATATACTTAAGTTAATTATCAATATTATAGGTAAATCAACAAATGGGAAATCGCTTGTAAATCAAAATAAAATTATGTCTCCACAGACTAACATATTACAACAGAACAGAATAGATATAATTGTACAGACTTTACTCCTAGATGTGATCCCTCCAGTGTCCAAACAGTTACTGAATAATGTTCTCACGGCAGGAGCCGATGTTGCTTCTGCACAACATTTTAAGTGAAAGTTTTTACTTAATATAAATCTTACTTACAGAGAGCCATATAATGGGAATTACTTAACTAAATTAAGGAATGATCAGTGTTACATGTATAAACAGAAATAATGTAGTTACTAATATAATAGACACATATTTATAAAATATAAGAATGTGTTGTCAGCTGCCAACATGACAGGAAATAATATCCCAGAACTATTGCCGTCTTGGTGGACAATAATAACGGTTTCCCGTAGTCTTGGCAAGAAGTGATCAGTACAAAACTATAACTTTCTCACGGGAAGCTGACACACACACATATATAATAACGGTTTCCCACGGTTCGGTCCACCCACCGATCACCACCCCAATATAACATATCAGCACATACAAATAATGATATAAGCATACAAGATCATACAAGTAATGATATAAGCATACAAGATCATACAAGTACTAATATAAGCATACAAGTAATAATATAATATACATACAATTAATGATATAATATATATGCACGAACAAGTAATGATGCATGGAAATAGTACTTATTTTATATTATATACGTATCCAATAGGGGTACGTAACACTTCCACCTCCAAGGAAAAAAATGCAATGGATTGAAGATCAATGGCATTTTTTCTGAAGTAAAAATGTTAAGTAAAAGAATATTTCACTCATGGTACATCATATACAAAACTTCTGGACAAAGCATCAGCAATGACATTCTGCCTGCCCGGAATATGTTTAATCTCCACATTAAATCTTGTAGAAACAATGACCAGCGCAGAATTCGTTTGTTCTTGATTTTCATCATATTAATGAATAGAAGGGGATTGTGGTCAGTAAACACTAGCACCTTATTACCTGAAAGGTAAATTTCAAATTTCTTGATTGACTATATGAGACCCGACGCCACCTTTTCTATCATTGAATAGTTCTTCTGGGCTGAATTTAATTTTCTAGAGTAATATATAAGGATGCTCAATATTATCTAGAGCAACTTGTATAAGTACAGCACCTATTCCAACATCTGAACATCAATATGTAAAATAAAGGTTTGTCAATTTGGGACTAGCAAGAACAGGTGACGTTGACAATATGCCCTTTAAGTTCTGAAATGAATTCTGGCAATCTTAAGTCCACTTAAACTTTACTTGCTTTCGCAACAAATTTGTCAATGGGGCAGCAACTGTCGAAAATTTCTACAGTACCGCCTATAGTAAGCACACATGCCGATAAATCTTTGGACTCCCTTCTTACTGGTTAACACTGGGTAGTCCACAATGGTTTGTATCTTATCTTGTAAAGGAATTATCTTACCTTGTCCTACTTCATGCCCAAGATAGGTTATAGTCCCTCTTGCCCAACTACACTTATTCATATTCACTGTTAAATTGGCGTTTTTCAACACCGCAAACAATTGCTTAAGGCCTGAAAGATGATCTTCCCAATTCTTACTGTATAAAACAATGTCGTCAAGGTAGGCCCTACAATCTGGCACATCCTGAGTAAGAAATTCATGAGTCTTTGAAAAGTGGCAGGTGCATTCCTCAAACCGAATGGCATGACATTGAATTCATATGCACCATCAGGTGTAACAAAAGCAGTGATTTCCCTAGCATAATCAGTTAAGGCAATCTGATAGTATTCCTTAGATAAATCAATACTACTTACATAATTACCTTGTCCTATTGATTAATACACTCCTCCAACAAGGGTAATGGAAATACATCAACAGTAGTGCACCTGTTCAGTTTCCGATAATCTATACACAACCTCCAGGTTCCCCTGGTTTTGGCACTAACAAGCACGGAGAGCTCCAAGTACTTTGACTTGGCCGAATGAAATTATGCTGGAGCAGATAGTCACTTCTTGTTGAATAAGTTTCCTCTTTTCTGGGTTCACTCGGTAAGGATGTGTCTAATTGGAGTGTTGTCCAGGAGCTGAATGTCGTGTGTGATGAGGTGGGTCTGTGTGGGAACCTCCCAAACAGAGATGTATGGTTGTCCAGCAGAACCTGGAACTCATCACGTTGCTCCTCCTATAAATGACTTAGCATCTCCCGGCCATTGGAACTGGAACTGAGAAGTTGAATATTAACATCATTTCTTCACTACAATTTCCACAGATGGTAACTCTTCCTAATAAAACAAGCTACCACTTCTGGTCCAACATAAGCTTTTAATCTGTTAATATGCACATTCGTTTTATGTTCTGAAAAGTAGGGTTAAATATTTTGTAAGTTAGGTCTCCCACCTTCTCTACCACTTGGTAGGGTCGGTCAAACTTATGGGACATGGAAGTCCCCAAACGAGTTTTCAACACCAACACCAAATCTCCGACAGCAAACGACCTGAGCTTAGCCCTGAACTTTTTGTCATATCTTTGTTCATGGCTTGTTGAGACTGTTCCAGATGTTTCTTCGCCAACTCTCGAGCCTGACACAATTATCCTTGACCTCACTCAAGTACCAACCACTCTGATGAACAGAGACATCGCCCATCAACTTTTCTGGGAGCATTTTTAACGGACATCTCACTTGGTGACCAAATACGAGCTCAAAGGTGAACACCCTAATGACGCTTGTAACCCTTCTCTGGCAGCAAAAAGCACAAAAGGGAGATTCTCATCCCAATTACGTGGATAAGTTTCTCCTGTCGTCTTTAATATCTGTTTCATGTCTGGGAAAACGTTCAAGCCCACTTGGCTTTGTGGATGATAAGGACTAGAAAATGTGGCTGAATCCCTTTGGATTTGCAGAAAGTTTTGAAACTTTAGAACAAAAATTTCCCCATTGTCACTCTGGACAAGGGGGGAAATTTTAGGATTGGCATTCTAGGCATTCCGAACAAGGAGAAAAATCGTTCAAGACACTTGATGAGATATGATTTTGGTATTCTTAAGGCATATGCCTCAGGAAATCTTGTCGACATACACATAAGAGTAAACATAAAAATGTTACTGACTTAGTTCTTAGATAAGGGACCTACACATCTATTACAACATGAGAAAATGGTTCATCAGGTTTACATAGGTTGCAATGGTGCTCTAGGCAAAGATTGGTTTGGTTTTCCAACATTTGACAAGTTACACAGTTATGACAATACCTGACCACATCTCTCTTTAGCTTGGGCCAGTAAAAAATTTACATATTTTATGTACATATTTGTGATACCTTGGTGACCTACCATGGGGTCACCATATGTAGCCTGCAGACCTGCTACGATAAAAATTGGGGACAACTAGTTGGGTTCTGGTCTCACAATAATCTGATGAGGGAGTTCCCTTGGTCTCCACTTTCTCATCAGATCGATCCTTGAAAAAGAAACCCGTCCCTTCCTCTAATGCATGAACATTATCAGGTGCCTCAGAAATACACTCAAAGTAAACTAGGATCAGTAGTCTGTATAACACTTAAGGGCAATGACTCAGACTCAGTAGCGAGCGGGCAAGAAACTAGTAGCTTGATCTTTTTCCTGATTGATCAAAATAAAATGGAGCCATAGCTACTTCGGCCTCACTCTCGACAATGGTTTAGGGAAGACAAGCGGGCAAGGAACAGATAGTTCAGCCTCCTCACCTTCACTTTCCTTGTGGTTTAGGTTCGGCGGGGCTTCTACTACTGCTCACTTCATCATCCAGTCGAGTCTAAAAGAATCTTCAAGATCCACCTCCCACTCTGTCATGTTCATAGAAAACGGTACATCCATTGTATGTGTTGTGGCTCAGACGCGAGCAGGAGGCAAACAATAGAGCATACAGGACGACACCAGCTGGAAGCAGCTAGTCATGTAACGTTTATAAGTATTAAAGTCAGTAACCAAGCAATGCTTTATATCAGCCCTACAACCAAGACTTCCTCAGGAACACAAAACTCCACACTGGCGACGAGAATGAAACGTGAATGCAGGTATTGTTCAGCTAAAACACAAGGAGAACATGCAGTCTCGCTCTGGAGGAGGAATGGAAGTCGTGTGTCTGTGAGCACCATACCCGATGCTGTGTGCTAACCATTGCTGTGTGCTAACGATCGTGTGTGCTAACCAATGCTATGTGCTACCCAAGCTATGTGCTACCAAGCTATGTGCCACTGAAGCTGTGTACTGAGGATTCTGCTGATATGTGTACGAAACGATGTTTTGATATTGTGTACAAAATCCAATGTTTTGTATACGAAATGACACTCTGTGCTACAAATTCTTCACTCTGTGAACTGCTGCTGTGTTGCGGTGATAAAACTCTTCAAACAACGACAACTGCTGTGCAAATGCTGACAACTGCTGTGCCAACTGCTGACAACTGCTGTGCTGCTGTGAGTAGGAACAACACATGTACACAAGGGCTAGGTAAGAAGGTTGCTGCTGTATTGTGCACTGCTGTGAACTTTTGCATTAAATGCTGTGTGCTTTGCAGTATTAAAGTAATTACAGAGTATTCATAACAACATTACAGTGTAGTAAGTGTTTAGTATTCTGAGGAACATTTAAGTGATAAGTTTACATTTATTCAGTAAAAGGCAAATATACCTCAGTTCCTGCGTTTGATCCTGACTGTGACCAGACAAAACGTGTCACAGAGGTGAATCAAATGGCTTAAAAGGTTTGAAAATTTGTTGATAGTTTCTGACATCAAAAGTGCTGAAAGAAAGNCTTCCTCTGAGCGAGACAACATGCTCCTTCCTTGTGTTTTGTTGACAAATACCTGCGTTCCCAGTTCATCCTCGTCGCCAGTGTGGTGTCTGTGTGTAGCTGAGATAGTCTTGGTAGTAAGGTTGATGTAAGTCATTCTGGTTACTGACTTTATAATAATAAACGATTACATGATAGAGTAGCTCCCAAGCTGGTAGCGTCCTGTGTGCTCTGTTTTCCTTCTCTCTCTAGTGGCGTCCAGCCGCCGCACATAGAAAACGGATGGTACCATTTTCTGTGAACATGACAATAACCTACCTTAATATTAAGTGATCAAATTATACACAAAATAAGTCCATGTGTGTAAATGTCGGCCATCCCGAGCGTAGGCCCACGTCCCGTTATCACCATGTGTGTGGTTACTAGTAATGTGTTTCCAACAAGCGTAATATGGGAATGTGGATCTAGGAATTAGTAACAGAGTAAGTGAATACCATTACAAGCAGGAAATTAAGCAGAAAATCCCTTATGGTAATACAGACAAATTAATATATCAATGTTATAACTCAAGTAACTGGCAACTGATGGCATCCGGCCTACGACCTGGGAAATAACGTGTCAACTGTACATCCCACTGGGACCGTCACCCTCTACCATGCGATAAGTACCTGCCCATAAAGTAGAACAAATAAACATATATAATATTATAAATATAAGCTTGTACACATAATATTATAAATATATATAATATTATAATTATATAAATATAATATTATAATTATATACATATAATATTATAATTATATAAATATAATATTATAAATAGTAAAAGTACGAAAGTCAACAAGGGATACATATGATGAAGCACAAATACAATACATCAGACAATGGAGGTAGGTTATCTTGAGGTTATCTTGAGATGATTTCGGGGCTTAGAGTCTCCGTGGCCCAGTCCTCGACGAGGCCTCCTTTTTGTTACCCCCCCCCCCAGGAAGCAGCCCGTAGCAGCTGACTAAATCCCAGGTAACCATTTACTGCTAGATAACATACAGGGAGCCGGTCGGCCGAGCGGACAGCACGCGGGACTAGTGATTCTGAGGTCCTGGGTTCCATCCCAGGCGCCGGCGAGAAACAATGGGCAGAGTTTGTTTCACCCTATGCCCTTGTTACCTAGCAGTAAAATAGGTACCTGGTTGTTAGTCAGCTGTCACGGGCTGCTTCCTGGGGGTGGAGGCCTGGTCGAGGACCGGGCCGTGGGGACACTAAAAAGACCCGAAATCATCTCAAGATAACCTCAAGATAGGTAACAGGGACATCAGGGTGAAAGAAACATTTTGCCCATTTGTCTATGCCTCCCTCGGGAATCGAACCCGGAACCTCAGGACTACAAATCCGAAGCGCTGTCCACCCAGCTTTCAGGTTAGGTATGTGGCAAGTGTTTTGAAGAATTTGGAAGATGTAGTGCAGGCATCAAGTGTTGCATCTGTAACACAACATTTCACCTGAGCTGTGTAGCATTATCTACAAGAAGAACATACACAAACAGACAAGGAATATACTGTGTTTGCAAAAATGACAGGTTAATATGGGAAAACATAACCCAACTGATGAATGCCATTCCTGAGTCACACAGATTAACATTCACAGAAAAGCTACCAATGATATATGCGGACTGTGAAAAAACAACACTGGATAACGACTAAAACAAAGGAACAGGTAGTTTAGAGAACCACAGCAGAAGTGTGGAGGGAGAGGGTATTGTGGGACAAAACAACAGCAATATTGCAGAGCCAGGTAAAATAAACAATGACAGCAACAGTGGGAAAGAGTGCATAAACGAAGGAATTGTGATGAAAAACGGAGATGGCTCCAATAAACAGTCAGCCAAGACAGGCATAGGTATAAATAACCAGGAGAAAATAAAAACTGAGAATATCAAATATGGAATAAATGGCATAAAATGCACTTTTCTGCATCCTCGGAAATGCAGGAACATGTTGGCGAGATGTACATGCCATTTTGGAACAGAGTGCAGATACTTCCACCCTAAACTATGTAAATCTTCAGTTAAAGAAAAAAAGTTACAATCTTCAGTTCCCGGATTTCCATGTGAGTGATACACGGCGTTGTAGATGGGAAGATCAATATGATAGTACTGGAATTTTTTTAGAGGAAGGCAGAAACAGAGAAGAACATACAAGAGAGAGGAACAGGCAGCTAGAATGACTGCAGGATTACGGAGGGGGAGGGTGATATCCACAAGACTGGAATACAAGTCATCAACAAGCACACAGGTACTACACCACACAACACCCGTACTACTACCAACACTGGACGATCCACTACCAAAACAGCTCACACTGGACCAGAGTGGAGATGGGGGAGAACTACCAAAGCCCACCAGAAGCGACACACAATATGGGAAATCATTCATATAGCAAATATACAAGGCCTAAAATCAAAAGCACATGAAACACTACATGGATAGTGTAATATGGATCCCAAAGTCTAATCAATATAGATGTGACCGAGAAATTAGGTCGAGTGGAGGAGTAGGTCTATATATTAAAGAGGAACTGGCATGCACAGATCTCCTGAACTCGACCAATGAGGTGGTAGAGGTACTTGGAATCAAGGTAGAAAATTACACACAGAAATCAGAATAGCGAGATGCATCAAATGAACAAATCCACAAGGATGACGAGCATTCGAACCTACGTCCGAAACCATCCCGGACGCTGCCTTAATCGACTGAGCTACAACATGGTAAAAGAATTGAAACCAGAAGTTCTACTGAACTTACTTGGATCCTGCAGCCTCTCCGAGACACAAACCAGGGTTTTACGCAGTTCCTCTATGCACTCGAGCTATGTCAATAGGCCGTTCTACCTCTTCACCCTTACTTCATTACACACAGAAATCACAATAGCGTGTTGCATCAAATGAACAAATCTACAAGGGCCGTGACAAGGATTCGAACCTGTGGATTTGTTCAAGGTAGGAAATTTTAATGTAATTATTATTCTAATACACAAACCGCCAGATGCAACAATTGAGGAATTCACTGAACAGATACACAAAATAGAGACTATTCTTGATAACCAAGCAAACTTAGTACTAGATATTATTTTTTGGGAGATTTCAATTTACCCAGTTTAAAACTGAGAATAGTAACTAATAACATTATTGCAGGAAATCAACCAGGAAATAACCAACCACAGATCAGAGAACTACCGAGATTCTCTGACAAATTCTCACTCAATCAGCATATTACAGAACTAACTAGGAACGAAAACACGCTGGACCTAATATTCACGAACAATGATGAGCTAATAAGAAATATTACAATCTCAGACACTACATACTCGGACCACAAGATCATTGAAGTGCAAACTAACATTAATAACGGTAGTAGGCCCAAGAGAAATAACATCGAGAAGGGTTATTCTGTAAATTCAGTTTAAATAATGAAAGGAGAGACTGGGAAAAATAAACAGGGACCTTACAAACATTCAATGGGAAACTATTCTAAGTGATAAAAATCCTAAACAAAGAATAGAAAAACTAACTTTTGAAGCATATGAAATCTGCCTGAGACATATACCTTAGAGGAGAGCCAAAAAGAGGTCCAGCGTAGAAAGAGAACGCAGACGACACTACAAAATAAGAAAAAAAATAACGGAAATGCTTAAACAGACATGACTCTCCATACAAAGAAGGAATAGGAGTTGGGTAGCAACCACCGGTTGGGTCCGTCGCTCCTGGCTAGTGTTTACATTGGACGATTGCTGGTTGCCGTGCCTGGTGGTGGTTTGCCACTGACAGGGTGCCGTTTAGATTTGCCATGGGGACTTCTCGGCCTCCAGTGAAGAGGATATCGTCGGCTGGTCTGGTATTTACGGTGCCGGTGGACCATCTGTTGGTTGGTGTCGCCCTGGTGGATGTGTTCCATGTGCAGCTGTCGGACTTAGTGGGCATCCAGCTGCTTCAGGGCAACCGTGCTGTGGTCAAGTTTCGCCACCAGGCTGCTTCTCGGGCGGTCATATCTATATGACCGCCTGAGACTTTGTATTTGAGTCTATATCATATATAGACTCAAATACAAGTCACAGCTTCGTATCATCCTTTGCAGATGACACAGAAATCAGCATGAAAATTACTTCTGTTGAAAACATTGAAAAACTATAAGCAGATATTATTAAAGTTTTCGACTGAACAGCAGAAAATAACATGATGTTTAACAGTGTAAAAT
Source organism: Procambarus virginalis (assembly GCA_020271785.1). Lineage (NCBI taxonomy): Eukaryota > Metazoa > Arthropoda > Malacostraca > Decapoda > Cambaridae > Procambarus > Procambarus virginalis. The sequence continues at coordinate 956 of WNGS01166011.1, read as the reverse complement.
TCCAGGTACTCAAGTACGGTAAAAATGAGGACCTTAAACTTAATATAGGGTACAAAACGCAATCAAATCTGCCCATAGTAGGAAAACAGCATGTAAACGACTTGGGAATAATGATGTCTGACGACCTAACGTTTAGTGAGTATAACCATGCAAACATAGCGTCAGCAAGAAAAATGATAGGATGCATTAAGAGAACTTTCAAATCCAGAGATCCCTTCATAATTATTGTACTCTTCAAATCACTTGTGCTATCCCGGCTGTAGTACTGCTCTGTGCTCACTGACCTCTTCAGAGCAGAAGAGCTTGCAGAAATGAGGGAATACAGAGAACATATACGGCATTTATAGACGCGATAAAGCACTTAAATTATTAGGATCGTCTCAAAGCTTTCCAAATGTACTCACTAGAAAGAAGACGAGAGAGATATCAAATAAGATACACATGGAAATACTGGAAGGCCAGGTCCCAAATCTATTCAGTAAAATAACAACGTACTGGAGTGAACGATATTGGAAGAAAATGCAGAATAGAACCAGTGAGGAGCAGGGATGCCATGGGCACAATCAGAGAACACTGTATAAACATCACAGGTCCGCGGTTGTTCAACATCCTCCCAGCGAGCATAAGAAATATTGTCGGAACAACCGTGGACATCTTCAACAGAAAACTAGATAGTTTTCTTCAAGGAGTGCCAGACCAACTGGGCTGTGGTGGGTATGTGGGCCTGTGGGCCGCTCCAAGCAACAGCCTGGTGGACCAAACTCACAAGTCAAGCCTTTGCTCTGGCCGGGCTTGGGAAGTAGAAGAACACCCAGTACCCCCATCAAGCAGGTATCAAGCAGTGATTAGTGATGGTAGTGATGATATTGTGGTGGAGATCGTAGTAAGTAGTGATGGTGGTGAGTGTTGTTGTGATGACGGTGAGTATTGTGGTGGTGATAGTGGTGAATACTGTG
>WNGS01166009.1:30038-48842 GCA_020271785.1 Procambarus virginalis | reverse complement strand
TAATCAGCTTGCTAAGTGAACTGTGTTGCGCAGACCGTCTAAAACCCTCCTCACACCATCATTAAGAATCATTCTCACCCACGTTAATTGCCAGGAAAGCACATAGTTTCGTTTAATAACATTTAGAGGGAGGCGAGATGCCAAATATTTGAATTACTGTAATTAAGTTGTAAGTTGGTTGGGGTGGAGGCGAGAGTGAGCACGGTGACAAAGATGGCGGATAGACTCCGGAAGAGACGACAGATTCCCGCCAACTCCAAATGGTGACACTGTGTCTCCTGCTTTTGGAGAATATGATTGGTCGGATGCTGAGGTGTGTTCAGTTTGACCAATCAGGGAGCTCGCATGGCGTGACGTGATGTGACGTCAGTGCCCGAGGTTCCAGGCGGGAACAGCCGCCCACTATCACTAGCCGCCTCGAGAGAGCCCCACACTGGTGAAATTTATGCATAAAGCGAGACTCATTCCGCTCTGCCGTCCAGGCCAAGTGGTTGGAGCAACAGGTCAGTTTCTAGAGGAAGATTTAGAGAGCTGGTCCACGACAAGTCACTCAGAAGCTCCATGACGTCGGTACTCCCGTGTGTTTCTAGAGGGGGTGCTGAGGGATCCAGTGTCGGTCTGCGGGCCGTCCCAAGTTGGAACTGTGAGGAGCGTGCAGGAGGCCAGTCCTGGTCACAGTGTCTCACCAGCATAGCAGCCCTGGCGGGAGCAGCTAATGAGCCACAGCACTTCTACAGAGAAGGGAACCAGTATTCAGCGTGGGGGATGGATGAAGGTCTGGGAGACATTGGCGGAATCCTAGTGAAATCTAAGATCAGTTGTCGGAAGTTCGTCGACCAGCTGCGAGAAGAGTTTTTAACCTTGGTTTTATTAATTTTATTAAAGAGGACTGAAGAAGAACTATGAAGGATCCACACAGAAGACCTAGAGGAAGCCTCTACCAACTACAACAGGCTGCTAGGACTGCAGTGTCCATTCTTCACTATTGATTCAGTTTCCTTCCCCATTGCCCTTGTATGATAGGAAGTGAATATTATTAGTGTCACGGACGCGGAGTGATTTATTGTGGCGAGAAGGAGCCGACAGTAACAGTCTCAGACTCACTGTAATTTGTGTTGCTCTATAATTTATTTTATCCAGATTAATCGTTTTATTGATAAAAAGATAACGGCAACTATTATATAGGTGAATTTATAGTAATGTTCTTTGCTGGAAAAGTCTAGTAAAATAAAAGCCTAATGAGTTCTGCTAATATAATTTTTTGAGAGGTTGCCATAATGTTACTTGGAGAATGTTGCCATAGTGACAGTTAGATATTTTCGCCCTAAGCCGATGTATTATTATTTCCACAAAATTGTTTACTCTTTTATATTGTGTTTGTCTTCTATCTTCACCCTCTTTGTTGCTTGCCAGAGTCTGGATGGGAACACTCAACACGATAAGAAAGCCCCAGTCTGGGACAGATTTACCACTGTGTTAGTATAAATGATCTTGCCTTGATGAATGTATTGGCCAGAATGATGACTTTGGTTATATCAAATTTTGAAGCGAGCATGTCAAGAGTATAGAACCCGAGTGTGTGTCTATGGATACATAGATAGGAGACCTGGGAGCGGCCGGTTTCTTCACTTGCCACGGGGTTGCAAGGCTGATTGAGGGACACTTTCCCCTTGAGCGACTGAGATGCTTCCCATAAGTGTACAGTGGCATTGTAGGAGGAGGAATAAGACCAGTTATGCTCCACATTTGACAGCAGCAAAGGAGAAAATAAAATGCTACAAAGAAAATGCTCCTCAGGCTCGGATCCAGACAACCAACACCCAAGTAGCAGTAAATACAATAACATATGGGATCTCTACAGAGGGAGTCTCGTTTGCAGAAATGTTAAGAAAGAGCCCAGAAGCCATGCCTGCAATCACTGCCGTGGAAGCAGCAACATCACCGGAAGCAGCAAGGTGCACTAATCAGCTGCTGTAAAGGAAAAAAACTGTAGTCGTAGTAGGTATTAAGGAACAGGAAGGTTCTAGCGAGGGATTACGTACTACTCATGACCGTGCCATCTCTTGGGTGGCCTAATCTTCATCAATCGATTAGCAAGGGAGAGTGGAGAGCTAAAGACAAATCTGCAGTGTTAAAAATCCTGAAGTTAGTACACATGGAGGGGCTGAACAGTGTTTAGAGAAGGTTTTCAGTCTTGGCTGATTCAACAAAGACAAAAATCGATTTATAAAGTTAGTATTCATGAACGAGGTCACAAAAGAGGAAATTCTAGCAAAGAAGAGCAATCTGCAAAATGTAACGGAAAATAACAAGTTATTCCTCCAGAGGGACATGACAGGGGATGAGAAAATCCAGGCAGTAGATGCAAGAAAGAGGCACAAAGAGAGCGTGCAAGGAACGAGGCAATCATAGTCCACACCTCAGCAATCCCATAGAGGAGTGGGGAACCCGCAGCCAGCAACCCCAGAGAGAGATATGCAATACCTCCATTTGCCACTCCATAAAAAAACACCCCAACCAAAACCCAAGCCCCATCCTGCCCCCATACAGAGTCAACCCTGCCATCCTTATACCCCATCATCCGATTGGCCTCCCCATCCCTTGGTCTTCCTCTCGCCCAAGCAAGTCTAGGCAAGACCTTAGGCCCTGACCCAACTACTTCCCTCCAAACCCCTGATAAGGCCCCACAGTGCAACAAACACAACCAAATAGTTCGTCCCATGGAACAACTTCCTACACCTGTAGAGAAAGTATGTAACAATGGACACAGGAAAGTGAGCTTCAAGGTAATATACTCAAACATAAATGGGATTACAAATAAAGCAAGTGAGTTAGGTTAGACGAAAGGTTAGAAGAAGCACAAATGTAATTGCACTCACAGAAAAAACTGTGAGGCATCATGACAAATGCAGTGTTTCCACAGGATACTACATAGTAATTAGAAGGGAAGGAAGATGAGGAGTGGCCCTACTGATAAATGGACTAGAGTTCTGAGAGATGGTCATGCTAGGCTGTGAAGGGTTCAGAGACTACATAACAGGAGCTATGATAATTGCTGGACCTAAGATAATAGTGGCAGTAATTTATAACCCTCCTCTAAATGACGGAAGGCCCAGACAGGAGTATGATAGAAACAACGTGGCAGCCATTAATATAATAGTGAGAGCAGCTTCAGTTGCCTGCAGGAATGAATCCAGATTTTTAATCATGGGCGAGTTCAATCACAGAAAAATAGACTGGGAGAACAGAGACCCATATGTAGGGAGAGGTCTATGGAGAACTGCACTATTGTATGTGGCAAAAAAAAAAACTTCTTGGGCCAACGTGTGAAAGCCCCTACAAGAATGAGACTCATCAGTGAACCAGTAAGACTAGACAAGATATTTACCCTGAACGAGGCACACATATCTTAAGGCCAAGCAGAAGCCCCCACGGGAATGAGTGACCACAGTGTACCGACATTTGAGTATCTTGTTAAAGTAAGAAATACATATCGAAGGAAGGGACTAGAAAGGAACGGGCTGGCTTACCGAAAGGGAAATTATGATGAGATAAGGAAATTACTAATAAAAATACCATTTGAAAGGGAGCTGAGAGGAAAGAATGTAAAATACATGATGGACTACATCACCCAAAAGCGCGAGGTATCAGCAGACAGGTGTATGCCTGCTCAAAAGGAGAAAATGAGAAGCAACATAAGAATCCATGGTTCATTCAGCAATGTAAAGTAGCGAAGCAATTTAGTACAAGAACAGGGAGAAGCTACAGGAATAACAGAACACCAGAGAACAGGGAGACCAGAGGGCAAGGAATGAGGGGGCCGGTCGGCCGAGCGGACAGCACACTGGACTTGTGATCCTGTGGTCCCGGGTTCGATCCCGGGCGCCAGAGAGAAACAACGGGCAGAGTTTCTTTCACCTTATGCCCCTGTTACCTAGCAGTAAAATAGGTACCTGGGTGTTAGTCAGCTGTCGCGGGCTGCTTCCTGGGGGTGGAGGCCTGGTCGAGGGCCGGGTTGCGGGGACACTAAAAAGCCCCGAAATCATCTCAAGATAACCTCAAGATAACATGAGTACCTCAGAGCGACGAAAGAAACAGAGAGATAATATGAAAATACTGTCGCGAGTAAAGCTAAGACCAACCAAAACATCTCCACAGTCCACATCAGGAAGAAAACAACAGTGAAGGAACATGTGATGAAACTGAGAAATGGGGGGAACAGATACACAGATAATGACATGGAGGTGTGTGAAGAGCTCAGCAAGAGGTTCCAAAGTGTCTTCCCAATAGAACAAAGGGATGTTCCCTAGAGAGGAGGCGGCAAATCAAACAACATTGGAAGCATTTGGGCTTACCAGAGATGAGATCAAAAGGAATCTTTTGTTTCTGTACATGACAAAGGCTGTTGTGCCTCTGTCATACTAAAAGAGGATGCAGAAGCCCTATGTGTGCCACACTTTGCGATGAATAATAAGTCTCTGGAGACGGGAGAACTAACATAAAGTTAGAAGAAAGTCCACCAATATGCTAAAAGGGTGACAAAAGCACTGTACAAGTTATGTTGGCTTCCTAACTTGTACACATGCAAGGCGATGGAGAAGATTGCGAGGAAAAAGCGCATAGAACATCTGGAGAGAAAGAGCTTTGTAACACACCACCAGCATGAGTTCAGGGACGGTAAAATCGTGCCTCACCGGTCTAATTAAATTCTGTGACCAGGCGACAAAAATAGGGCAATATCAAGAAGGGTAGTTAGACTGCATTTTCTTGAACTACAAAAAAGCCTTTGACACAGTACCCCATAAGAGGCTGTTAAAAAATTTAGAGAAGCAGGCAGGAGTAAAAGGTAAGGTGCTCCAGTGGATAAGGGAGTATCTAACAACTGGAAACAGCGAGTAACTCTGAGTGAAGAGACTTCAGAGTGGCGAGATGTCACCAGCGGAGTCCCACAGGGCTCTGTACTTGAACCCATCCTGTTTCTGATATACATAAACGAACTTCCAGAGGGAATAGACTCATTCCTCTCAGTGTTTGCTGATGATGATAAAACTATGAGGAGATGGAGGAAGAAGGAAAGAGGATACAAGACGACCTGGACAAACTAAAGGGTCTGCAAATTGATACTTGACTTCGTATTACTATTATCATTACATTACCTAGAGTAAAGATATGAAAATAGATGAAGGTAGCCAGAGGCCGGGCGCAAGGTAGGATTTGGGAAGTAAAATCCCTAAAGAATCAGGTAGGAAGATCTGGGGGTTGATATGCCGAATCTTTCCCCAAAATCCCACATCATAAGGATATCATCAGCGGCATATGCTAGAATGGCCAACATAAGAATTGCCTATAAAAAATTGTGAATTACAAAAGTCACTCAGACTCTAGTATATCACATATGTCAGACTAACTCTGGAGTATGCAACTCCAGCCTGACGTCCATACCTAAACACAAGACAAAGTTGAAGAAGATCTAGAGGAATGCCACCAGACTAGTTCTAGAGCTGAGAGGTATGAGTTACGAGGAATTCTACATAAAATTGACCTCACGTCCCTGAAAGACAGAAGAGTTAGGAGAGACATGATCACCACGTATAAAGTTCTCAGAGGAATTAGCAAGGTAAACAATAACAAATTATTCAATATAGCTGGAACACGATCAAGGGGACACAGGTGGAAAGATAGTTCTCAGGTGAGCCCCAGAGGGAAGGGAACTCTCAGGAGAAAGCGCCAAGCCATTGCGACTATATAGCACTTGGAAGGATCAGGATAAGGATTTGGGATGGGACGGGGGGAAGGAATAGTACCCAACCACTTGGACGATCGGGGATTGAACGCCGACCTGCATGAAGCGAGACCCTCGCTCTACCGTCCACCCCAAGTGGTTGGGCAGGTGAGCCCCAGAGACATTAGAATGATTGTTCAGCGTCAGAGTAGTTAACTGATGGAATTCATTAGGAAGTGATGTGGTGGAGGCTGACTCCATACACAGTTTCAGATGTAGATTTGATAGAGCCCAGTTGGCTCAGGAACCTGTACACCCGTTGATTGACAGTTGAGAGGCTGGAGTTAAGAGCCGAAGCTCAACCTCCAAAAGCACAATTAGATGGCATTAACTAGGTGAGTACACACACGAACCCTTGTTTGATTCCCTGCTAAGAACAAACAGAATTCTTTCATCTGATACCTCTGTTTACCTACCAGTAAATTGGTACCCTTGAATTAGTAACTTATTGCGGGCTACAGCTAGGGATGTATGTATGTGAGAGAGAAGTAACTATAGGAGGCTAAAACTAAAAATGATCGAGTCAGTACATTAAACATCCAACGGTTTGAAAGGCGGGGTCCAAGAACTAAGAGCTTGAGCCTGCAAGCACAAATAGTAAATAAACATATTAAACACTTAAAAAGACGAATAAATTGTGATCGACCATAACTTATACTAAAATCACAGAGACGATTGTGGACACTGTCAAGATTTTTCTAAGAAATACAATGCCGGAAAAGTAAGTGCCAAGTGTTTATGTAACGATTAATTACGAAAGTTTCCACCAATAAAGAAAGCGACGGTGTGTGTAGCATCCTCTCACATGATAGTAATGTGCTCTTCTTTAATTAATGAAGCTGAAAAGCCATTACCGGATTTTGTTGAGCTGGTGGAAATATATATTTCTCATTGTTATTTTACTCTCATGGACATATTTTAAATCCAAAACTTGGGGATTAAAATTGAATATCGTCCGAGTGCCGTTAATGGTAATTATATTTAGGGAATTTTGAAGCTGCACCTTTTAATGACATCTAACAAAGTTGTGTCAGTTGGTTTAGGAATGTTGTCGGTGGTTAAGCTTCAGCATCAAGCATCTAATAATATTATTAGTGACCAAATACGGTTGAAATAAGATTACAGTTTACATAAAAGAAACAGTCATCGGCCCATTACTGCCCCAACATGGACACAAGTTATGACCACAATGTGTTCCCACAACATGGTCACATATCATGGTCCGGTCAAGGCACCAGCATGGCTCATATTTTCAAAATTTAGGAACATGTGCATTTGTGCAGGTGCCCTAGACTATATATAAGTAGAGTGTGTGTCAAAACTAGCTACGTGATGGTAAGATTCCCCATCACACAGGATGGTTAGTCACACTGAGGCATGTGATGAGTAAGAAGTCATCACCAGCAACCACGCCAGCAATCCAGGGTCAAAAGTCTACGGACATGGACCTTCACATTTCATTACTTCCCCTTCTCGTCAGTATTTCTTATTTTATACTGACAATCGTATCCATGGAAAGTCGACCATATTTTCCAAAATTAAAGCAATGGAGAGGAGAGAGAGGGTGGGTGGACCATTAAGAGGGGAGTAGAGAAGGGGAGAAGTGCTGGGGACAGGGGAAGGGGAAAGGTAAGTGGATGAGTGAGGGAGAAAGTTAGGTGGAGAGGGGGAAAGCGAGAGGGAGAGATGTAGGCAGGACAGACAGGAGGTAGACAGGTAGGGTGGACGGTGAGTAGATGAGTTAAAGGTTATGAGTGTAGCGGCAAATGGGTTTAGTAATGAGGGGAGATATTGTGAGGGAAGGTGTCGGAATGGAGAGAAGTGAAGGGGTGAAGAGGGTAGGGAAGGGAAGGAGAGAAGAGAAGGGGTGAAGAGGGTAGGGAAGGGAAGGAGAGATAGTGTAGAGTGATAGACACAAGATGTGGGATGAAGGAAGGGAAAAGGAAGGACACAAAGCGGTAAATTACGAAGGCATTAGGAAAGAGGAATAACGAGGGAAGAGGAAAAGAGGATGATGTAGCGGGAGTATGAGAGGGGAGGGAAGGAAGAGAAGGTTTATGAGGAAGAAGATAAGAAAGTGAAAAAATGTGATTGAGAGAGAAGATGAGAAGGAGGCAATATGCAGGAAGCAGAGAGGGTTGAGAATTACTAGATTAAGATGAAGGAGATGGGAGAGGGAGTGAAAAGGATGGAGGGAGGATACAGAAGGAAGCGGATAACGGGAAGATGAAAGAGGGAGAGGGAGAGGCAGAGGGAGAGGGAGAGGGGAGATAGGCGCTATTGTCCCCAAAGGCACCAAATGATGCAATTCAGCTGCTATGTTAGCACAGGCAGGAAATTAACAGATGTGTGTAGAGCCAAACATGGTGTGTTAACACAGTGGGTGTAGAGCCAGGCTTGGTGTGTTAACACAGTGGGTGTAGAGCCAGGCCTGTTGTGTTAACACAGTGGGTGTAGAGCCAGGCTTGGTGTGTTAACACAGTGGGTGTAGAGCCAGGCCTGGTGTGTTAACACAGTGGGTGTAGAGCCAGGCTTGGTGTGTTAACACAGTGGGTGTAGAGCCAGGCTTGGTGTGTTAACACAGTGGGTGTAGAGCCAGGCATGGTGTGTTAACACAGTGGGTGTAGAGCCAGGCCTGGTGTGTTAACACAGTGGGTGTAGAGCCAGGCCTGGTGTGTTAACACAGTGGGTGTAGAGCCAGGCTTGGTGTGTTAACACAGTGGGTGTATAGCCAGGCCTGGTGTGTTAACACAGTGGGTGTAGAGCCAGGCCTGGTGTGTTAACACAGTGGGTGTAGAGCCAGACCTGGTGTGTTAACACAGTGGGTGTAGAGCCAGGCCAGGTGTGTTAACACAGTGGGTGTAGAGCCAGGCCTGGTGTGTTAACACAGTGGGTGTAGAGCCAGGCCTGGTGTGTTAACACAGTGGGGGTAGAGCCAGGCCTGGTGTGTGTGTTAACACAGTGGGTGTAGAGCCAGGCCTGGTGTGTGTGTTAACACAGTGGGTGTAGAGCCAGGCCTGGTGTGTGTGTTAACACAGTGGGTGTAGAGCCAGGCCTGGTGTGTGTGTTAACACAGTGGGTGTAGAGCCAGGCCTGGTGTGTTAACACAGTGAGTGTAGAGCCAGGCCTGGTGTGTTAACACAGTGGGTGTAGAGCCAGGCCTGGTGTGTTAACACAGTGGGTGTAGAGCCAGGCCTGGTGTGTTAACACAGTGGGTGTAGAGCCAGGCCTGGTGTGTTAACACAGTGGGTGTAGAGCCAGGCCTGGTGTGTTAACACAGTGGGGGTAGAGCCAGGCCTGGTGTGTGTGTTAACACAGTGGGTGTAGAGCCAGGCCTGGTGTGTTAACACAGTGGGTGTAGAGCCAGGCCTGGTGTGTTAACACAGTGGGTGTAGAGCCAGGCCTGGTGTGTTAACACAGTGGGTGTAGAGCCAGGCCTGGTGTGTTAACACAGTGGGTGTAGAGCCAGGCCTGGTGTGTGTGTTAACACAGTGGGTGTAGAGCCAGGCCTGGTGTGTGTGTTAACACAGTGGGTGTAGAGCCAGGCCTGGTGTGTTAACACAGTGGGTGTAGAGCCAGGCCTGGTGTGTGTGTTAACACAGTGGGTGTAGAGCCAGGCCTGGTGTGTTAACACAGTGGGTGTAGAGCCAGGCCTGGTGTGTTAACACAGTGGGTGTAGAGCCAGGCCTGGTGTGTTAACACAGTGGGTGTAGAGCCAGGCCTGGTGTGTGTGTTAACACAGTGGGTGTAGAGCCAGGCCTGGTGTGTTAACACAGTGGGTGTAGAGCCAGGCCTGGTGTGTTAACACAGTGGGTGTAGAGCCAGGCCTGGTGTGTTAACACAGTGGGTGTAGAGCCAGACCTGGTGTGTGTGTTAACACAGTGGGTGTAGAGCCAGGCCTGGTGTGTTAACACAGTGGGTGTAGAGCCAGGCCTGGTGTGTTAACACAGTGGGTGTAGAGCCAGGCCTGGTGTGTTAACACAGTGGGTGTAGAGCCAGGCCTGGTGTGTGTGTTAACACAGTGGGTGTAGAGCCAGGCCTGGTGTGTTAACACAGTGGGTGTAGAGCCAGGCCTGGTGTGTTAACACAGTGGGTGTAGAGCCAGGCCTGGTGTGTTAACACAGTGGGGTAGAGCCAGGCCTGGTGTGTGTGTTAACACAGTGGGTGTAGAGCCAGGCCTGGTGTGTGTGTTAACACAGTGGGTGTAGAGCCAGGCCTGGTGTGTGTGTTAACACAGTGGGTGTAGAGCCAGGCCTGGTGTGTGTGTTAACACAGTGGGTGTAGAGCCAGGCCTGGTGTGTTAACACAGTGGGTGTAGAGCCAGGCCTGGTGTGTTAACACAGTGGGTGTAGAGCCAGGCCTGGTGTGTTAACACAGTGGGTGTAGAGCCAGGCCTGGTGTGTGTGTTAACACAGTGGGTGTAGAGCCAGGCCTGGTGTGTGTGTTAACACAGTGGGTGTAGAGCCAGGCCTGGTGTGTTAACACAGTGGGTGTAGAGCCAGGCCTGTGTGTGTGTTAACACAGTGGGTGTAGAGCCAGGCCTGGTGTGTTAACACAGTGGGTGTAGAGCCAGGCCTGGTGTGTTAACACAGTGGGTGTAGAGCCAGGCCTGGTGTGTGTTAACACAGTGGGTGTAGAGCCAGGCCTGGTGTGTGTGTTAACACAGTGGGTGTAGAGCCAGGCCTGGTGTGTTAACACAGTGGGTGTAGAGCCAGGCCTGGTGTGTTAACACAGTGGGTGTAGAGCCAGGCCTGGTGTGTTAACACAGTGGGTGTAGAGCCAGGCCTGGTGTGTTAACACAGTGGGGGTAGAGCCAGGCCTGGTGTGTTAACACAGTGGGTGTAGAGCCAGGCCTGGTGTGTTAACACAGTGGGTGTAGAGCCAGGCCTGGTGTGTGTGTTAACACAGTGGGTGTAGAGCCAGGCCTGGTGTGTTAACACAGTGGGTGTAGAGCCAGGCCTGGTGTGTTAACACAGTGGGTGTAGAGCCAGGCCTGGTGTGTTAACACAGTGGGTGTAGAGCCAGGCCTGGTGTGTTAACACAGTGGGTGTAGAGCCAGGCCTGGTGTGTTAACACAGTGGGTGTAGAGCCAGGCCTGGTGTGTGTGTTAACACAGTGGGTGTAGAGCCAGGCCTGGTGTGTTAACACAGTGGGTGTAGAGCCAGGCCTGGTGTGTTAACACAGTGGGTGTAGAGCCAGGCCTGGTGTGTGTGTTAACACAGTGGGTGTAGAGCCAGGCCTGGTGTGTGTGTTAACACAGTGGGGGTAGAGCCAGGCCTGGTGTGTTAACACAGTGGGGTAGAGCCAGGCCTGGTGTGTGTGTTAACACAGTGGAGGTAGAGCCAGGCCTGGTGTGTGTGTTAACACAGTGGAGGTAGAGCCAGGCCTGGTGTGTTAACACAGTGGGTGTAGAGCCAGGCCTGGTGTGTTAACACAGTGGGTGTAGAGCCAGGCCTGGTGTGTTAACACAGTGGGTGTAGAGCCAGGCCTGTGTGTGTGTTAACACAGTGGAGGTAGAGCCAGGCCTGGTGTGTGTGTTAACACAGTGGGTGTAGAGCCAGGCCTGGTGTGTGTGTTAACACAGTGGGTGTAGAGCCAGGCCTGGTGTGTGTGTTAACACAGTGGAGGTAGAGCCAGGCCTGGTGTGTGTGTTAACACAGTGGGGGTAGAGCCAGGCCTGGTGTGTGTGTTAACACAGTGGGTGTAGAACCAGGCCTGGTGGTGTGTTAACACAGTGGGTGTAGAGCCAGGCCTGGTGTGTGTGTTAACACAGTGGAGGTAGAGCCAGCCTGGTGTGTGTGTTCACACAGTGGGTGTAGAGCCAGGCCTGGTGTGTGTGTTAACACAGTTGGTGTAGAGCCAGGCCTGGTGTGTGTGTTAACACAGTGGGTGTAGAGCCAGGCTGGTGTGTGTGTTACACACATGTGGTTGTAGAGCCAGCCCTGGTGTGTTACACAGTGGTTGTAGAGCCAGGCCTGGTGTGGTGTNAGTACTACCAAAACAGGAGGATGGGCTGCCAGAGAACGCCAGAGCTGACGAGGAACGTAACAACAGAAGGCTGCAGGAAGTTACAGTTCCGAGTGTTCGATCCCAACACGTGTAGGGCAATGAAGACTTGACATGGAGAAGGGCGACAGGAGTCTGTACACCGTGAAGGGAAGGGACAACAGGAACCACACCACAGGGACTTGCCAGTACTATTTCAACACTATCACCAGCGTCACACACACAGGGAAACATCAGCAGCATAAGAGACTCTGAGAATTATTAGAGCGTCGTTGACATACCTAAATCAGGACTAAATCAGGAAGCAGTTACTCAACATTTATTTAACTTGTGCTGCAATGTGCAGCCCCAACATGGAGTCCATACTATGTCGAGCATAAAACTAATATGGACAAAGTACGGAGTTTTGCAACAAGATTGTTGAAAGAGCTAAGATAGATAAGCTACAAGGACTGGCTAACAAACCAGTCTGACAAGCCTAGAGGATTGAAGACATAGGGAGGATATGAACACAGCATACAAGATACTGACGAGAGTAGAAAAGAGAGAGAATTGGGTTTATTTTATATTTTACATACAACATGAGTCAGTCAGACAAGTTTTGAGAGGCGTCAGGGTGTGTGACCCATACTCACACCTCTTGACTGTTAATGACCACCAGTTGACCGGTGGTCAGGTCCAATGACTTGACCTTGGTTCTGCCAAGCGGATAATTGTAGACAGGTAGCAGGGTGTGTATTTCAAACACGCCGCCGTTTAAGGCGTGGTAGATAGCCGGGGCTATCTGCTTGTAGGCGGAGTTTAGCTACGAGTTCCCGCATAAATACCCATGGAACTGTACATTCGAGAGCATAGCAGAGCATAGCATAGCAGAGCATAGCATAGCAGAGCATAGCGTAGGAGAACATCAGAAGACAGCAGCCGAGACAGGCTGTCAGCCGGACAGGGGGCTCTGGCTGTCAACTGTAGACCCCCTTCCCTCAACTCTACATAGGCGAGTGAACGTTTAGGTGACTTAGTTAGTGTTTTCCAGCCGTTAAGTGTTGTGTGATCATGAGGGGCAGACAGCTGTAGTGTCCTCAGGGTTTTGTGTGAGGACTCACGTTGTTTACTAATCTGGACATAGTGAACCTTAAGTTCGATAAAGCTTGAATTATGAAATTTATCATGTTAAATATAATTGATGAATTCATTGTTTAAATTGTCTTTAATATTGTTCCCAAGAGCTTTGTGAGTTGAGGCGAGAGAGCCTCAGAGTTTACTGATTTTATGATTTTATATGAGTACATGGTTAGAGTTGGTACATGAACTGCTCGGGTAATTTTGTGATACAGACAAGTTCCATTCCTTGTCTTGTATGTACTGACTTAGGATGAATGGAGGAAGAGAGGATGGACTTAGGATGGATGTAAGGATGCTTAGGATGGACTGTGAGGAGGCCTGGTCGACGACCGGGCCGCGGGGACGCTAAGCCCTGGAAGCACCTCAATGTAGGATGATTGCAACCCTTCCTATCTTTCTACTTCTACTCATCTACCTTCTACCTTTTCTACTTTCTACTTTTCTAATCTCCTCCTTGATCTCAGTCTCTCCCTCTCATTTTAAACTGTCCCTTATCACCTGTCCCTTATTCATGAAAGCAGTTACGCCAGCACTTACGAACGTGTACGTCTTTCCTCAACCTTTGACGGCTTTGGTTACATTTATTAAACAGTTTACTAGCATGAAAATTTCCCAATCAACTGTTGTTATTGTTATAAACAGCCTCCTGGTGCTTCGGAGCTCATTAACTGTTCAATAATTGTAAACAAAGCCGCCAAAGATTGAGAAAAGATGTACAGGTTCGTAAGTGCTTTCGTGAATCTGGCCCCTGACCACTCCTCGCTACTCGCAGACTCTACTCCTTACTCCTCCCTCCTCTCTACCTCCCTCACCCCAAACCCTCACTCATTACTTCATTATTCATTTTTCTTCATTTCGTTTTTCTTTTCACTTCCCATCCCCTCCCGTTACAAGCTCAGCAAGATCAGTACCACAGTGAGCGCAGCACGATCAGTACCACACTGAGCTCAGCAAGATCAGTACCACAGTGAGCTCAACAAGATAAGTACCACAGTGAGCGCAGCACGATCAGTACCACACTGAGCTCAGCAAGATCAGTACCACAGTGAGCTCAGCAAGATCAGTACCACAGTGAGCTCAGCAAGATCAGTACCACAGTGAGCTCAACAAGATCAGTACCACAGTGAGCTCAGCAAGATCAGTACCACAGTGAGCTCAACAAGATAAGTACCACAGTGAGCTCAGCAAGATCAGTACCACAGTGAGCTCAGCAAGATCAGTACCACAATGAGCTCAACAAGATCAGTACCACAGTGAGCTCAGCAAGATCAGTACCACAGTGAGCTCAACAAGATCAGTACCACAGTGAGCTCAACAAGATCAGTACCACAGTGAGCTCAGCAAGATCAGTACCACAGTGAGCTCAACAAGATCAGTACTACAGTGAGCTCAGCACTACTGTGAGCTCAGCTCCACTGTGAGCTCAGCACGACTGTGAGCTCAGCTCCACTGTGAGCTCAGCACTACTGTGACCTCAGCACTACTGTGAGCTCAGCACCATTGTGAGCTCAGCACCACTGTGACCTCAGCACCACTTTGAGCTCATCTCTACTGTGAGCTCAGCACCACTCTGAGCTCAGCACCACTGTGAGCTCAGCACCACTGTGAGCTCAGCACCACTGTGACCTCAGCACCACTGTGAGCTCAGCTCTTCTGTGAGCTCAGCACCACTCTGAGCTCAGCACCACTGTGAGCTCAGCACCACTGTGACCTCAGCACTACTGTGAGCTCAGCTCCACTGTGAGCTCAGCACCACTCTGAGCTCAGCACCACTGTGACCTCAGCACCACTGTGACCTCAGCACTACTATGAGCTCAGCTCTACTGTGAGCTCAGCACTACTGTGAGTTCAGCACCACTGTGAGCTCAGCTCCACTGTGAGCTCAGCTCCACTGTGACCTCAGCACTACTATGAGCTCAGCACCACTCTGAGCTCAGCACCACTGTGACCTCAGCACTACTGTGAGCTCAGCTCCACTGTGAGCTCAGCTCCACTGTGAGCTCAGCACTACTGTGAGCTCAGCACCACTGTGAGCTCAGCTCCACTGTGAGCTCAGCTCCACTGTGACCTCAGCACTACTGTGAGCTCAGCACCACTGTGAGCTCAGCTCCACTGTGAGCTCAGCACTGCTGTGAGCTCAGCACTACTGTGAGCTCAGCACCATTGTGAGCTCAGCACCACTGTGACCTCAGCACCACTGTGAGCTCATCTCTACTGTGAGCTCAGCACCACTCTGAGCTCAGCACCACTGTGAGCTCAGCACCACTGTGAGCTCAGCACCACTGTGAGCTCAGCTCCACTGTGAGCTCAGCTCCACTGTGACCTCAGCACTACTGTGAGCTCAGCACCACTCTGAGCTCAGCACCACTGTGACCTCAGCACTACTGTGAGCTCAGCACCACTGTGAGCTCAGCTCCACTGTTAGCTCAGCTCCACTGTGAGCTCAGCACCACTGTGAGCTCAGCACCACTGTGAGCTCAGCTCCACTGTGAGCTCAGTTCCACTGAGAGCTCAGCACTACTGTGAGCTCAGCACCACTGTGAGCTCAGCTCCACTGTGAGCTCAGCTCCACTGTGACCTCAGCACTACTGTGAGCTCAGCACCACTGTGAGCTCAGCTCCACTGTGAGCTCAGCTCTACTGTGAGCTCAGCACTACTGTGAGCTCAGCACCACTGTGAGCTCAGCTCCACTGTGAGCTCAGCTATACTGTGACCTCAGCCCTACTGTGAGCTCAACACCACTGTGAGCTCAGCTCAACTGTGAGCTCAGCCCCACTGTGAGCTCAGCACCACTGTGAGCTCAGCACTACTGTGAGCTCAGCACCACTGTGAGCTCAGCTCCACTGTGAGCTCAGCTCCACTGTGAGCTCAGCACCACTGTGAGCTCAGCACCATTGTGAGCTCAGCACCACTGTGAGCTCAGCACCACTGTGACCTCAGCACTACTATGAGCTCAGCACCACTGTGAGCTCAGCACCACTGTGAGCTCAGCACCACTGTGAACTCCGCACCACTGTGACCTCAGCACCAGTGTGAGCTCAGCACCAGTGTGAGCTCAGCACCACTGTGAGCTCAGCACCACTGTGAGCTCAGCATGATGAGCCAACAATCAGCTCACCCACCTCAGTATCAGCCCTAGCTTCACCTTTATTAATTACTGAGCAATTTACAATACAATAATTAAAAGTAGTTCACAAATTTTCAAAATAAAAAAGTTTATCTAACTATAGTAAATAAAAATAAAGTAATAATTTAAATACGCATTTTACCTCAGTGATCCGAGTTTAAAACAATTTTTTAACCTCAAGCCATTGTTTGCTCCTGAATTATTATACATGTGTGTAAATACGTATGTGTGTGTATAAATACGTGTGTTTGTGTATAAATACGTGTGTGTGTGTGTGTGTGTGTGTAAATACGTGTGTGTGTGTGTGTGTGTGTAAATACGTGTGTGTGTGTGTGTGTGTAAATACGTGTGTGTGTGTGTATAAATACGTGTGTGTGTGTATAAATATGTACTCCAGGTCAGCAATACGTAATGTTTTCGTGTAATTGGAAGAAAATTTGAAATGGTTACAGTCAGATTGTTGAGGAGAACTTCCATTATAACGATTGATTAAAAATGTGAAAAAATACCCAAGGTTAAAAGCCCCATTAATGTGAACGTAAATAAATAATTAAACTTGTCAAAGACACCAAAGGTCTGAACTTGAAGGATTTTTTCATATAAAGTAAATTTGTTCCACATATAACTTGTTTGCCATAGTTATGTTATAAATGTCATTGAAATATATGAAAATGTTGTCTAGGATTTCGTGTTTACATATGAGGATATGTGGAATGTTGACAGTACCTAATTCCTTTGAGAGGTCGGTGCACCGACGGCCTCACTTCCTGCGGGGTCAGCGTTCGATCCCCGATATTCCAAGTGGTTCCACACGGTTCGTTCTGTGTCTCTTCATATCCCTTCCAAGTGTTGTATAGTCATTCGGGCTTAGAGTTTATACCTATAAACTTGGTATAAACTTTATACCTCTCTCACCTTGACAATCTCCATTCAACAGTTACCTCACCTTGACAATCTCCTTAAACTGAACCTTAAACTGTCCTCCTTTTGGTTCAATGTTTACTTCATCTGTTGACATTTACACTGGTTTAACATTTATTAAAATTCTTCTAAAAGTTATGTACTTCCCGCTTAAAAATTTTCCTGATGATGAAGAATGTTTACATTCAAACGTCGAATAAATATACAAATATTAATGCATTTAGTGATAGGAGTTGGAGGTATACAATTCTCCCCACACCCTCTCTGTTGAACAGAACAGCAATAACTCTCCCCACACCCTCTCTTCCTCGTTCGAACAGAACTGCAGAAGCTCTCCCCACACCCTCTCTGTTGAACAGAACAGCCAATAACTCTCCCACCACGCCCACTCTTGTTGAACAGAACAGTCAGTAAACTCTCCCCCAGCCCCCTCTCTGTTGAGACAGGAACGCAGTTAACTTACTCCTCCCCATCAGGGACGGTCTCTGTTGCAACACCCTCTGTTGACGCATACTGCTCAGTACTCTCCCCACACCTCTCTGTGAACAAGAACAGCATAACTCTCCCCACACCATGCTCATGTTGAACCAGAACTGGCAGTAACTCTACCCTCGCTCCCGGGCACACCCTCTCTGTTGAACAGAACCAGCAGTAACTCTACTCCCCACAGGCCCTCTCAGTTGACACAAGAACAGCAGCAGACCTTCTCTCCCCCACACCATCTCTGTTGAACATCTTTTTCGAGGTTGACACCGAGGGAATTAAAGAAAATATGCCCCACAGTCTGTGCTAATTTGTACAACATTTGGGGCACACACAGTTGTGTCTGGGATCCAGAGGTGAGGGAACCTCTCAATGTTTCCATTCCACTGCTGTACAAAACAATATCGTAATTGTAACAGCAGATCTAAAACGTTCGAATCATAACTAAGAAGTCATGAAAATATGTGTCAAACTTTCTAAAGGTTCTGGGGTACTAATACGCAAAACCTTCACATCTTCCGCCCTGGGGGGAGGGGGCAACCGGGGCTCCTAACACCCTGGTCACCATCTTCCCCCTCGCCTCTCCTTCCCTGCTTTTACCCCCATACCCGTGCCTAACATCTCTCTCTCATCTCCTCTCTCTCTGTAGTCTGTGTCTGCTCTCTCTCCTACTCCCTGCATCACTCTCTCTCTGTCTCTCTCACTCCTCTCTCCCTCTCTCTCTCTCTCTACCCATGACGAGTCAAACATTGAACTAAGGCAACAGAACACATGTGGATGGGAGGGACTGGAGTGAGTCATATTTATTATTGAGCATTCCCGTGTGTGGAGTCAAATCAGTAATGCCCATAAAGACATGACAGACAGTATAATCAGCTTGCTAAGTGAACTGTGTTGCGCAGACCGTCTAAAACCCTCCTCACACCATCATTAAGAATCATTCTCACCCACGTTAATTGCCAGGAAAGCACATAGTTTCGTTTAATAACTCGTTTAGAGGGAGGTGCAGATGGGGCCCTAAATATTTGAATATACTGTAATTAAGTTGGGAGTTAGGTTGGGGTGGTAGGGGCGAAGAGTGAGCACGGTGATCAAAGATGGCGGCATAGACTCCCGGGAAGAGACGGACCGATTGGGCCCCGCCAACTCAACAATGGTGACGACTTGTGTACTCACTGCTTTGGAGAATATGATTGGTGGGATGCGGAGGTGTGACCAGTTTGACCAATCAGGGAGCTCGCATGGCGTGACGTGATGTGACGTCAGTGCCCGAGGTTCCAGGCGGGAACAGCCGCCCACTATCACTAGCCGCCTCGAGAGAGCCCCACACTGGTGAAATTTATGCATAAAGCGAGACTCATTC
>WNGS01166008.1:59542-71977 GCA_020271785.1 Procambarus virginalis | reverse complement strand
ACCCTAGAAGTGACTCGAACCCATACTCCCAGGAGCAACGCAACTGGTATGTACAGGGATGCCTTAGACCATCACGACCGGACATAAGGAAGTGATTGCCGAGTCTATATGAACCACTTCCCCGCCGGCACCTGGATGGTTATCTTGGGCATAGCATTTTATCAAATCACCTCATTTTTTGGGGCAACACGTGAGGAACACAAATGCAAACAAGCCTAAATGGTACCCAGGACTAGATACAACTGAAACTCACACCCAGAAGTGACTCGAACCCATACTCCCAGGAGCAACGCAACTGGTATGTACAGGATGCCTTAAACCACTTGACCATCACGACCGGACATAAGGAAGTGATAGCCGAGGCTATATGAACCACTTCCCGCCGGCACCTGGATGGTTACCTTGGGCATAGCATTTTGATAAATAAAATGCATTTATGGGGCATAGCATTTTGATAAAAATGCTATGCCCAAGATACCATCCAGGTGCCGGCGGGGAAGGTTCATATAGCCTCGGCTATCACTTCCTTATGTCCGGTCGTGATGGTCAAGTGGTTTAAGGCATCCTGTATATACCAGTTGGTGTTCCTGGAGTATGGGTTCGAGTCACTTCTGGGGTGTGAGTTTCAGTTGTATCTAGTCCTGGGGACCATTCAGGCTTGTTTGCATTTGTGTTCCTCACGTGTTGCCCCAAAAAAATGAGGTGATTTGATAAAATGCTATGCCCAAGATAACCATCCAGTTGCCGGCGGGGAAGTGGTTCATATAGCCTCGGCTATCACTTCCTTATGTCCGGTCGTGATGTCAAGTGGTTTAAGGCACCTGTACATACCAGTTGCGTTGCTCCTGGGAGTATGGTTCGAGTCACTTCTGGGGTGTGAGTTTTCAGTTGTATCTAGTCCTGGGGACCATTCAGGCTTGTTTGCATTTGTGTTCCTCACGTGTTGCCCCAAAAAATGAGGTGATTTGATAAAATGCTATGCCCAAAGATAACCATCCAGGTGCGGCGGGGAAGTGGTTCATATAGCCTCGGCTATCACTTCCTTATGTCCGGTCGTGATGGTCAAGTGGTTTAAGGCATCCCTGTACATACCAGTTGCGTTGCTCCTGGGAGTATGGGTTCGAGTCACTTCTGGGGTGTGAGTTTTCAGTTGTATCTAGTCCTGGGGACCATTCAAGCTTGTTTGCATTTGTGTTCCTCACGGTTGCCCCAAAAAATGAGGTGATTTGATAAAATGCTATGCCCAAGATAACCATCCAGGTGCCGGCGGGGAAGTGGATCATATAGCCTCGGCGATCACTTCCTTATGTCCGGTCGTGATGGTCAAGTGGTTTAAGGCATCCCTGTACATACCAGTTGCGTTGCTCCTGGGAGTATGGGTTCGAGTCACTTCTGGGGTGTGAGTTTCAGTTGTATCTAGTCCTGGGGACCATTCAGGCTTGGTTGCATTTGTGTTCCTCACGTGTTGCCCCAAAAAATGAGGTGATTTGATAAATGCTATGCCAAGATAACCATCCAGGTGCCGGCGGGGAAGTGGTTCATATAGCCTCGGCTACACCTTATGTCCGGTCGTGATGGTCAGTGTTTAAGGCATCCCTGTACATACAGTTGCGTTGCTCCGGAGTATGGGTTCGAGTCACTTCTGGGGTGTGAGTTTTCAGTTGTA
Source organism: Procambarus virginalis (assembly GCA_020271785.1). Lineage (NCBI taxonomy): Eukaryota > Metazoa > Arthropoda > Malacostraca > Decapoda > Cambaridae > Procambarus > Procambarus virginalis. Next base: position 70,311 of record WNGS01166008.1, on the reverse strand, counting down.
TCTAGTCCTGGGGACCATTCAGGCTTGTTTGCATTTGTGTTCCTCACGTGTTGCCCAAAAAATGAGGTGATTTGATAAAATGCTATGCCCAAGATAACCATCAGGTGCCGGCGGGAAGTGGTTCATATAGCCTCGGCTATCACTTCCTTATGTCCGGTCGTGATGGTCAAGTGGTTTAAGGCATCCCTGTACATACCAGTTGCGTTGCTCCTGGGAGTATGGTTTCGAGTCACTTCTGGGGTGTGAGTTTTCAGTTGTATCTAGTCCTGGGGACCATTCAGGCTTGTTTGCATATATATATATATAGATATATATATATATATATATATAATATATATATATATATAATATATATATATATATATATATATTTAATATATATAGATATATATCATGATATATAAATAAGTCAACAGATAATTCATATTAGCAGAGATGGTAACACCGGCTGGAGACGGTACACAAAGGGGGAAGGGGAGGAGGGGGGACGGTTGGGAAGGGAGAATTCAATATGTTACCGGTCACCCGTAATACATAAGTATACATGAAATAATTTAAAGTATCATATACAAAGATAAGTACCAAAACCTTGCCTCTGTGGTATACATCTCACAGTACAGAATATAATTTACCAACATGACAAGAGGACAATTCAATGAACAGCAATGAATTTGATATATCACAGTATAATGCTCGTCATACATCAAGTATATAACTGTATACATTCAATATCGTAATACACATAGGTTGTCCTATACAGCAATACGTAACATTCTATACTATAAGCACATATGGTGTTTCCAAACTACAAGAATTAAGTTTCCTCTATTTCCTCTACTTCCCATATATCCACAAATACATGGCACGTGCGTTTGGGTACTAAAACATAATATGTATAGGTATATTAAACATACAATGGTAATACGTAATTTATACTAGAATATTGTCAAAAGAAGATTATATAGATATAATAATATTGTGATACTAGGCTAATCAGCCAGGATATCACTATACAGTTTGAACGCATCATACACTAGCCACAGTACGATCATACTGATGTATGTGTGGTCATAACAATGACCTACATAACAGTGACCATTTCCCATCCTTGTTATCTTCTCTTTTCACCCTCCTGTCTCCTTACCTAGGTGGCAATTTGCCATAGCTGACGGAACCTCTTCACCTTTCGCACTACTTATTCCGACCTCTCTCATCTGCCTCTCCCCCGAGCCCTCCTCCTATTCAATGACACTATTTTTATACTGTCCTCTGCTCTGTTCCTCGCTCTAACTACCAGGGCATGCGGAAGTGCATTCCCTGGTTAAATGCAGACTGTTCTCGGGCTGTCCACTGTAAGCATGTAGCCTGGAAGGAACACCATCGCCAACGGACGCCCGATTCTATTATATTGTTTCGGAAGGCGAGTGCGGTACGGCTTAGCGTGATGGTTGGAGATCTGTTGTTTCCATAATTACGACTGACGCTCCTCTGCTGCAGACCTGGAAGAAAATCCGTAAGATAGTGGGTAACTTTGTTCCAGATGTCCAGCTAGCCCTTCACCTCCGTGGTTCAATTGTGGCGAATCCGGTGTCGGTCGTGACCGAACTAGGTTCACACTTTTCGACTGTTAGCTCCGGTTCATCTTCCTCCTTCTTTCCTTACATAAGTCCTTCTTGAATCTTGTTCATTAGATATTCACACTCATCTTCAGCTTCCTATAACGAACCTTTCTTTCTCTCTCAGAACTCCAGTCTGCCCTGGCCATCTGCGGCTCTATGGCCGCGGGCTCAGATGATATTCAGTATGAGATGCTTCGCCATCTTCCTCCAGGCACGTTTCAGTATTTATTGAATGCTTATAACATGTCTAGGAGTCTTCGTCAGTCCCTGAGGACTGGCTTGAGGCTGTTGTTCTTCTTATTTGAAAACCTGGTTCTCTAGGGTCATTCCCAACAGACTTCCGCCCCATTTTTCTAACGAGTTGCGTCTGCAAACTCTTTGAACGTATGATCAATGTCCGTCTGATGTGGTTCTTGGAACGTTATCACCACCTCTCCCTTCTCAATTTGGCTTTCGCAAGTCTTGCAGCACGAATGATGTTTTTGTGAACTTGGAGGTCTATATTCCTACTTTCTTTGCTGCGAAGACCTCCGTGGCTGCTGTCCTTTTTGACCTGGAAAAGGCATATGACACCACCTAGATACCACATTCTGTCCCAACTACGTTCTTTTGGCCTTCGTGGTAACCTCCCTCTCCCGTCATTCCTTTAGAGTGTGGCTTGGTACTGTTCTCTCTGCCTCTTTTCGGCAAATCGAAGGTGTACCCCAAAGTAGTGCTCTGAGCACTATATTTTCCTGGTTGCCCTCAATGGTCTTCTTTCCTCCCCTTCCTTCTCGCATTTTCTCAGCTCTCTATGTTGACGATCTTACCCTCTGCTGATGACTCGCCTTTCCTCCTATGGGGGTCTTCAACTTGAGATTGATCCCGTGTCGTCTTGGGTCACCACTCATGGCTTCAAGTTCTCTACAACTAAGACTTGTGCTATGTCCTTCCTAGAAAACAGGTCGTTCTTCGACCCCCTCTGTAGCTTTATGGTAATCCTTTTTTGTATAAGTAAATAAATAAATAATGGTATTTAGGTAAGGTACATACATACAAGAGATTTTACAAAGATTTATGGATTTATAGATAGAGCTAGTACATACAATGCCTAAAGCCACTATTACGCAAAGCGTTTCGGGCAAAGGATTCTGCTAAACTTCTGGAGTTAATCTTTGACACTCATTTGCCTTGGTCACCCGATATCTTACCTCTGAGTTGAATGCTCTAAGGCCTTAACTTACTTAAGGTCTTGTCCCATATTTCTCAGGGAGCGATAGGCACATGCTTCTCTTTTTACATTCCTCTCTCGTGCTGTCTAAACTCGATTATGGCTGTCCTGCTTATTCGTCTGCCTCTACCTCAACTCATCGTCGACTGGATGCTCATCACCATACTGGGTACGCCTCAGCTCTGGTGCCTTTCGTTCGACTCCTACCCAGATCTTGTATGTTGAAACCGGCAACCTGTCTCTACAGGATCGCCGTGATCGCTACTGTCTTCGATCCTTTGCTTGGTCCCTAAAACACCCTCAGTCTTGCTTTTGTCGTACTTTGACCATTACCTCTCCTGTGGGCCTTGTTCACCTTCCCCTTTCTCTACGATTGTCTTGCTTGCAAGATTCTCTCTTGGTTCGTTATACCAATATTTCTCCTCGTGTCGTTCCACACATGCCCTCATGGCCTTAGTCTCTGTTCCTAAGTTTTGTAGAACCTTGACCCATAGACTAAAGCTTTTACCCCTCCTACAGTTCTCGAACGCCTTTTCCTTGCTCACTCTTTTCACACTACGTCTTCACAGATGGTTCTAAGTCTGCAGACAGTGTAGGACAATCCGTTGTTTTTCCCTGTCTGCACGTATATGTGTCGCCATCCAACGGAGACTAGCATTCACGGCAGAACTTCATGCAATTTTGTATGCTCTTCATCAACTGCTTTCTCGCTGTCACTCTTCTTTGTTGTTGTAGTTGACTCCCACAGTGCCCTCATGGCACTGGAGTCTTTAATCCTGTCCATCCTGTGGTCGTCGAAATTCAATATTAGCAGTCTATTTCTTATCTCCAGCAGATTTAAGACAGTCAAGTTTTGCTTGGTTCTCCAGCATATTGGTGTTAGGTTAAATGAGCGCGCAGACACTGCCGCAAAGGACGCTATCTGCATTTGTCATATTTCCCGCAAAGGTGTTCCTTATTTTGACTTCTACCAATATTTTCATTCCTCAATCAGTGCCTGTTGGCAGGATCACTGGTCTTCTGTTACTGGTAACCATATGCATGCTCTTAAGGGTAGTGTGTCCCAATGGCCATCCTCCTACAACTGTAACCGACAGTGGGAAACGACTCTGGCATGGTTATGTATTGGCCATACCCGATTAACTCACAGACACTTGATGAAACAACGTTCGGCTCCTACGTGTACAAACTGCATTGTCCCTCTTGCAGTCGTGCATATTCCTGTTGAAGTCCTGACTTCCAGGATGTGCATGTGCCTTGCTTCCTGACTGTCCTTCGCAGTCACCTGTCCCTTGATAGAATCCTTGGTGAATCAGACACCTTTGATGGTGTTCGCCTTATGCCCTTTTGTTCTCGTATTGGCATCCTTAGTGATATTTAGTGCCTTTAGAATATCCCACACATTTGATGCTGATACATAGCCTCTCCTGCTTAGTGCCTTCTTTGAAAATGACTTACTTTTATTACAACTAGTATATTACAACCTGTCTTCTTACAAATTACGTCTGAATTTGGACGGTTGCCCGTATGGCCGAAAATGAATGTAATTTGAAAATGAAAAAATTGATAATAATTTTTTTATATTTTTTAACCAAAATAGCAAATTAAGGGTCCTCTGGTAGGTTCGGAGGGCAAGAAGTTCTCCAAAGGTTTCAAACGTCATGAAAACCGTTAACTGAAAGTTTCCTCTCCTATAAGGTTTCAAACGTCATGAAACCGTAATTGAAAGTTTCCTCTCCTAACCTAACCGAGTAAGCCAGAGGACTCAAAACAGAAAACGGGACAGTACATCACTTTCGTCAGCTGATTTCGTTTCAAATTACGTCCATTTTTGGCTATAGCACGAGCATACGAGCAAAAAGCGACGTTATTTTAAGAGGACGGGTTGAACAAACATCGATTATGTAAATTCAAGATTAAATATCATTACTATAGCAAAGTGAATTAGATATAAAACAACTTTAAGACACAATGAAAATGTCTTTCATTTGAAATATATATATATTTTTTTGGTATGGTAAATATTGTCCTACACGGCTGAAACTTATGTCAGTAAGAGGGCTTAACAGTTCTATTCTGCAAACACATTTCATTGAAATTTAACAAATGTTTACTTTCAAAGGTATGCCCATTAGTGCTACTTAAAGTGTATACATTATGTACAATATGTAGTTCTGGCTAACAATTTATTCATTATCTACAATATGTAGTTCTGTCTTACACACATAAATCACAATAGCGTGATGCATCATATGAACAATCCACAAGGCTGTGACGAAGATTCGAACCTACGTCCAAGAGCATCCCAGACGCTGCCTTAATCGTCTGAGCTACGACATGGTCAAAAGAATTGCAACCAGAAGTTCTACTGAACTTACATGGATTCTGCAGCCTCTCCGAGACACAAATCAGGATTTTGCGCAATTCCCCCATGCACTCGAGCTATGTTAATAGGCTGTTCTACCCCTTCACCCTTACTTCATTACAAACAGAAATCACAATAGCGTGATGCATCAAATGAACAAATCCAATGAACGGCCAATGAACGGCCCTTGTGGATTTGTTCATCACGCTATTGTGATTTCAGTGTAATGAAGTAAGGGCAAAGAGGGAGAACAGCCTATTGACATAACTCGAGTGCATGGAAAAATTGTGTAAAATCCAGGTTTGTGTCTCGGAGAGGCTGCATGATCCAAGTAAGCTCAGTAGAACTTCTGGTTGCAATTTTTTTTACCATGTCGTAGCTCAGACGATTAAGGCAGCGTCTGGGATGCTCTCGAACGTAGGTTCGAATCCTCGCCACGGTCTTGTGGATTTGTTCTGTCCTACAGTGTGTATATTAACTCCAGATGTAGTGCTAGATTACACTTAGTGTATTGTATACAAAATTTAGTGTTAACTTACAGAGTGTACATTATTTAAAATATGTTATGATATCTTTCAGTGGTACAGTATCTTCAATATGTAGTTCTTGCTTACACTGTGTGCATTATATAAAAAAATGTCCAAGCTTACAATGTGTACATTATCTACGGTATGTAGTGCTAGCTTACAGTGTGTACATTATCTACAATATGTAGTGTAGTGGAAGAAAATGCAAGATTGAACCAGTGAAGAGAGCAGAGGTGCCATAGGCACAATCAGAGAACACTGTATAAACATCAGAGGTCCGCGGTTGTTCAACGTCCTCCCAGCGACTATAAGAAATATTGCCGGAACAACCGTTGACATCTTCAAGAGAAAACTGGACTGTTCCTAAGAGAAGTCCCGGATCAGCCGGGTGTGGTGGGTATGTGGCTCTGCGGGCCGCTCCAAGCAACAGCCTGGTGGATCAAACTCTCACAAGTCGAGCCTGGCCTCGGGCGGGCTTGGGGAGTAGAAAGAACTCCCAGAACCCCATCAACCAGGTATCAACCAGGTATCAAGTGCTAGCACAGTGTGTACATATACTACAATATGTAGTGCTAGCTTACAGTGTGTACATACACTACAATATGTAGTGCTAGCTACAGTGTGTGTACATACACTATAATATGTAGTGCTAGCTTACAGTGTGTGTACATACACTACATATGTAGGGCTAGCTTACAGTGTGTACTACACTACAATATGTAGGCTAGCTTACAGTGTGTACATACACTACAATATGTAGGGCTAGTTTAAAGTGTGTACATTATTTACAATAGTAGTGATAGCTACATTATCTACGAATGTGTGCAGCTGTGGACTGAGCGCCAAGCTACAAAATATAGCGTAAGTTGTTTACTTCAGAGTACAATAGCTGAACAACAAGCGGGGGCATTTTTGGCTCAGTGTGGACTTGACGTTAGTGTTGGGCTTATGCAGGAGTGTGTCTCAGTAGTGGCGGTGGTCAGTTGTATCAGAGTAGTGGCCTGTGGTCAGTTGTGTCTCAGTAGTGGCCTGTGGTCAGTTGTGTCTCAGTAGTGCCTGTGGTCAGTTGTGTTCAGTAGTGGCTGTGGTCAGTTGTGTCTCAGTAGTGGCCTGTGGTCAGTTGTGTCTCAGTAGTGGCTGTGGTCAGTTGTGTCTCAGTAGTGGCCTGTGGTCAGTTGTGTCTCAGTAGTGGCCTGTGGTCAGTTGTGTCTCAGTAGTGGCCTGTGGTCAGTTGTGTCAGTAGTGGCCTGTGGTCAGTTGTGTCTCAGTAGTGGCCTGTGGTCAGTTGTGTCTCAGTAGTGGCCTGTGGTCAGTTGTGTCTCAGTAGTGGCCGGTGGTCAGTTGTGTCTCAGTAGTGGCCGGTGGTCAGTTGTGTCTCAGTAGTGGCCTGTGGTCAGTTGTGTCTCAGTAGTGGCCTGTGGTCAGTTGTTCTCAGTAGTGCCTGTGGTCAGTTGTGTCTCAGTAGTGGCTGTGGTCAGTTGTGTCTCAGTAGTGGCCGGTGGTCAGTTGTGTCTCAGTAGTGGCCTGTGGTCAGTTGTGTCAGTAGTGGCCTGTGGTCAGTTGTGTCTCAGTAGTGGCCTGTGGTCAGTTGTGTCTCAGTAGTGGCCTGTGGTCAGTTGTGTCTCAGTAGTGGCCGGTGGTCAGTTGTGTCTCAGTAGTGGCCTGTGGTCAGTTGTGTCTCAGTAGTGGCGGTGGTCAGTTGTGTCTCAGTAGTGGCCTGTGGTCAGTTGTGTCTCAGTAGTGGCCTGTGGTCAGTTGTGTCTCAGTAGTGGCCTGTGGTCAGTTGTGTCTCAGTAGTGGCCTGTGGTCAGTTGTGTCTCAGTAGTGGCCTGTGGTCAGTTGTGTCTCAGTAGTGGCCTGTGGTCAGTGTGTCTCAGTAGTGGCCTGTGGTCAGTTGTGTCTCAGTAGTGGCCTGTGGTCAGTTGTGTCTCAGTAGTGGCTGTGGTCAGTTGTGTCTCAGTAGTGGCCTGTGGTCAGTTGTGTCTCAGTAGTGGCCTGTGGTCAGTTGTGTCTCAGTAGTGGCCGTGGTCAGTTGTGTCTCAGTAGTGGCCTGTGGTCAGTTGTGTCTCAGTAGTGGCCTGTGGTCAGTTGTGTCTCAGTAGTGGCCTGTGGTCAGTTGTGTCTCAGTAGTGGCCTGTGGTCAGTTGTGTCTCAGTAGTGGCCTGGTCAGTTGTGTCTCAGTAGTGGCCTGTGGTCAGTTGTGTCTCAGTAGTGGCCTGTGGTCAGTTGTGTCTCAGTAGTGGCCTGTGGTCAGTTGTCTCAGTAGTGGCTGTGGTCAGTTGTGTCTCAGTAGTGGCCTGTGGTCAGTTGTGTCTCAGTAGTGGCCTGTGGTCAGTTGTGTCTCAGTAGTGCCTGTGGTCAGTTGTGTCTCAGTAGTGGCCTGTGGTCAGTTGTGTCTCAGTAGTGGCCTTGGTCAGTTGTATCTCAGTAGTGCCTGTGGTCAGTTGTGTCTCAGTAGTGGCCTGTGGTCAGTTGTGTCTCAGTAGTGGCCTGTGGTCAGTTGTATCAGTAGTGGCCTGTGGTCAGTTGTGTCTCAGTAGTGGCTGTGGTCAGTTGTGTCTCAGTAGTGGCGGTGGTCAGTTGTGTCTCAGTAGTGGCTGTGGTCAGTTGTGTCAGAGTAGTGGCCTGTGGTCAGTTGTGTCTCAGTAGTGGCCTGTGGTCAGTTGTGTCTCAGTAGTGGCCTGTGGTCAGTTGTGTCTCAGTAGTGGCCTGTGGTCAGTTGTGTCTCAGTAGTGGCCTGTGGTCAGTTGTGTCTCAGTAGTGGCCTGTGGTCAGTTGTGTCTCAGTAGTGGCCTGTGGTCAGTTGTGTCTCAGTAGTGGCCTGTGGTCAGTTGTGTCTCAGTAGTGGCCTGTGGTCAGTTGTGTCTCAGTAGTGGCCTGTGGTCAGTTGTGTCTCAGTAGTGGCCTGTCAGTTGTGTCTCAGTAGTGGCCTGTGGTCAGTTGTGTCTCAGTAGTGGCCTGTGGTCAGTTGTGTCTCAGTAGTGGCCTGTGGTCAGTTGTGTCTCAGTAGTGGCCTGTGGTCAGTTGTGTCTCAGTAGTGGCCTGTGGTCAGTTGTGTCTCAGTAGTGGCCTGTGGTCAGTTGTGTCTCAGTAGTGGCCTGTGGTCAGTTGTGTCTCAGTAGTGGCCTGTGGTCAGTTGTGTCTCAGTAGTGGCCTGTGGTCAGTTGTGTCTCAGTAGTGGCCTGTGGTCAGTTGTGTCTCAGTAGTGGCCTGTGGTCAGTTGTGTCTCAGTAGTGGCCTGTGGTCAGTTGTGTCTCAGTAGTGGCCTGTGGTCAGTTGTGTCTCAGTAGTGGCCTGTGGTCAGTTGTGTCTCAGTAGTGGCCTGTGGTCAGTTGTGTCTCAGTAGTGGCTGTGGTCAGTTGTGTCTCAGTAGTGGCCTGTGGTCAGTTGTGTCTCAGTAGTGGCCTGTGGTCAGTTGTGTCTCAGTAGTGGCTGTGGTCAGTTGTGTCTCAGTAGTGGCTGTGGTCAGTTGTGTCTCAGTAGTGGCTGTGGTCAGTTGTGTCTCAGTAGTGGCCTGTGGTCAGTTGTGTCTCAGTAGTGGCCGGTGGTCAGTTGTGTCTCAGTAGTGGCCTGTGGTCAGTTGTGTCTCAGTAGTGGCCTGTGGTCAGTTGTGTCTCAGTAGTGGCCTGTGGTCAGTTGTGTCTCAGTAGTGGCCTGTGGTCAGTTGTGTCTCAGTAGTGGCCTGTGGTCAGTTGTGTCTCAGTAGTGGCCTGTGGTCAGTTGTGTCTCAGTAGTGGCCTGTGGTCAGTTGTGTCTCAGTAGTGGCCTGTGGTCAGTTGTGTCTCAGTAGTGGCCTGTGGTCAGTTGTGTCTCAGTAGTGGCCTGTGGTCAGTTGTGTCTCAGTAGTGGCCGGTGGTCAGTTGTGTCTCAGTAGTGGCCTGTGGTCAGTTGTGTCTCAGTAGTGGCCGGTGGTCAGTTGTGTCTCAGTAGTGGCCTGTGGTCAGTTGTGTCTCAGTAGTGGCCTGTGGTCAGTTGTGTCTCAGTAGTGGCCGGTGGTCAGTTGTGTCTCAGTAGTGGCCTGGTCAGTTGTGTCTCAGTAGTGGCTGTGGTCAGTTGTGTCTCAGTAGTGGCCTGTGGTCAGTTGTGTCTCAGTAGTGGCCTGTGGTCAGTTGTGTCCAGTAGTGGCCTGTGGTCAGTTGTGTCTCAGTAGTGGCCTGTGGTCAGTTGTGTCTCAGTAGTGCCTGTGGTCAGTGTTGTGTCTCAGTAGTGGCCTTGGTCAGTTGTGTCTCAGTAGTGGCCTGTGGTCAGTTGTGTCTCAGTAGTGCCTGTGGTCAGTTGTGTCTCAGTAGTGGCCTGTGGTCAGTTGTGTCTCAGTAGTGGCCGGTGGTCAGTTGTGTCTCAGTAGTGGCCTGTGGTCAGTTGTGTCTCAGTAGTGGCCTGTGGTCAGTTGTGTCTCAGTAGTGGCCGGTGGTCAGTTGTGTCTCAGTAGTGGCCTGTGGTCAGTTGTGTCTCAGTAGTGGCCTGTGGTCAGTTGTGTCTCAGTAGTGGCCTGTGGTCAGTTGTGTCTCAGTAGTGGCCTGTGGTCAGTTGTGTCTCAGTAGTGGCCTGTGGTCAGTTGTGTCTCAGTAGTGGCCTGTGGTCAGTTGTGTCTCAGTAGTGGCCTGTGGTCAGTTGTGTCTCAGTAGTGGCTGTGGTCAGTTGTGTCTCAGTAGTGGCCTGTGGTCAGTTGTGTCTCAGTAGTGGCCGTGGTCAGTTGTGTCTCAGTAGTGGCCTGTGGTCAGTTGTGTCTCAGTAGTGGCCTGTGGTCAGTTGTGTCTCAGTAGTGGCCTGTGGTCAGTTGTGTCTCAGTAGTGGCCGGTGGTCAGTTGTGTCTCAGTAGTGGCCTGTGGTCAGTTGTGTCTCAGTAGTGGCCTGTGGTCAGTTGTGTCTCAGTAGTGGCCTGTGGTCAGTTGTGTCTCAGTAGTGGCCTGTGGTCAGTTGTGTCTCAGTAGTGGCCGGTGGTCAGTTGTGTCTCAGTAGTGGCCTGTGGTCAGTTGTGTCTCAGTAGTGGCCGGTGGTCAGTTGTGTCTCAGTAGTGGCCTGTGGTCAGTTGTGTCTCAGTAGTGGCC
>WNGS01166008.1:47241-59036 GCA_020271785.1 Procambarus virginalis | reverse complement strand
GTGGTCAGTTGTGTCTCAGTAGTGGCCTGTGGTCAGTTGTGTCTCAGTAGTGGCCTGTGGTCAGTTGTGTCTCAGTAGTGGCTGTGGTCAGTTGTGTCTCAGTAGTGGCCTGTGGTCAGTTGTGTCTCAGTAGTGGCCTGTGGTCAGTTGTGTCTCAGTAGTGGCCTGTGGTCAGTTGTGTCTCAGTAGTGGCCTGTGGTCAGTTGTGTCTCAGTAGTGGCCGGTGGTCAGTTGTGTCTCAGTAGTGGCCTGGGTCAGTGTGTCTCAGTAGTGGCCTGTGGTCAGTGTGTGTCACTCAGTAGTGGCCTGTGGTCAGTTGTGTCTCAGTAGTGGCCTGTGGTCAGTTGTGTCTCAGTAGTGGCCTGTGGTCAGTTGTGTCTCAGTAGTGGCCTGTGGTCAGTTGTGTCTCAGTAGTGGCCTGTGGTCAGTTGTGTCTCAGTAGTGGCCTGTGGTCAGTTGTGTCTCAGTAGTGGCCTGTGGTCAGTTGTGTCTCAGTAGTGGCCTGTGGTCAGTTGTGTCTCAGTAGTGGCCTGTGGTCAGTTGTGTCTCAGTAGTGGCCTGTGGTCAGTTGTGTCTCAGTAGTGGCCTGTGGTCAGTTGTGTCTCAGTAGTGGCCTGTGGTCAGTTGTGTCTCAGTAGTGGCCTGTGGTCAGTTGTGTCTCAGTAGTGGCCTGTGGTCAGTTGTGTCTCAGTAGTGGCCTGTGGTCAGTTGTGTCTCAGTAGTGGCCTGTGGTCAGTTGTGTCTCAGTAGTGGCCTGTGGTCAGTTGTGTCTCAGTAGTGGCCTGTGGTCAGTTGTGTCTCAGTAGTGGCCTGTGGTCAGTTGTGTCTCAGTAGTGGCCTGTGGTCAGTTGTGTCTCAGTAGTGGCCTGTGGTCAGTTGTGTCTCAGTAGTGGCCTGTGGTCAGTTGTGTCTCAGTAGTGGCCTGTGGTCAGTTGTGTCTCAGTAGTGGCCTGTGGTCAGTTGTGTCTCAGTAGTGGCCTGTGGTCAGTTGTGTCTCAGTAGTGGCCTGTGGTCAGTTGTGTCTCAGTAGTGGCCTGTGGTCAGTTGTGTCTCAGTAGTGGCCTGTGGTCAGTTGTGTCTCAGTAGTGGCCTGTGGTCAGTTGTGTCTCAGTAGTGGCCTGTGGTCAGTTGTGTCTCAGTAGTGGCCTGTGGTCAGTTGTGTCTCAGTAGTGGCCTGTGGTCAGTTGTGTCTCAGTAGTGGCCTGTGGTCAGTTGTGTCTCAGTAGTGGCCTGTGGTCAGTTGTGTCTCAGTAGTGGCCTGTGGTCAGTTGTGTCTCAGTAGTGGCCTGTGGTCAGTTGTGTCTCAGTAGTGGCCTGTGGTCAGTTGTGTCTCAGTAGTGGCCTGTGGTCAGTTGTGTCTCAGTAGTGGCCTGTGGTCAGTTGTGTCTCAGTAGTGGCCTGTGGTCAGTTGTGTCTCAGTAGTGGCCTGTGGTCAGTTGTGTCTCAGTAGTGGCCTGTGGTCAGTTGTGTCTCAGTAGTGGCCTGTGGTCAGTTGTGTCTCAGTAGTGGCCTGTGGTCAGTTGTGTCTCAGTAGTGGCCTGTGGTCAGTTGTGTCTCAGTAGTGGCCTGTGGTCAGTTGTGTCTCAGTAGTGGCCTGTGGTCAGTTGTGTCTCAGTAGTGGCCTGTGGTCAGTTGTGTCTCAGTAGTGGCCTGTGGTCAGTTGTGTCTCAGTAGTGGCCTGTGGTCAGTTGTGTCTCAGTAGTGGCCTGTGGTCAGTTGTGTCTCAGTAGTGGCCTGTGGTCAGTTGTGTCTCAGTAGTGGCCTGTGGTCAGTTGTGTCTCAGTAGTGGCCTGTGGTCAGTTGTGTCTCAGTAGTGGCCTGTGGTCAGTTGTGTCTCAGTAGTGGCCTGTGGTCAGTTGTGTCTCAGTAGTGGCCTGTGGTCAGTTGTGTCTCAGTAGTGGCCTGTGGTCAGTTGTGTCTCAGTAGTGGCCTGTGGTCAGTTGTGTCTCAGTAGTGGCCTGTGGTCAGTTGTGTCTCAGTAGTGGCCTGTGGTCAGTTGTGTCTCAGTAGTGGCCTGTGGTCAGTTGTGTCTCAGTAGTGGCCTGTGGTCAGTTGTGTCTCAGTAGTGGCCTGTGGTCAGTTGTGTCTCAGTAGTGGCCTGTGGTCAGTTGTGTCTCAGTAGTGGCCTGTGGTCAGTTGTGTCTCAGTAGTGGCCTGTGGTCAGTTGTGTCTCAGTAGTGGCCTGTGGTCAGTTGTGTCTCAGTAGTGGCCTGTGGTCAGTTGTGTCTCAGTAGTGGCCTGTGGTCAGTTGTGTCTCAGTAGTGGCCTGTGGTCAGTTGTGTCTCAGTAGTGGCCTGTGGTCAGTTGTGTCTCAGTAGTGGCCTGTGGTCAGTTGTGTCTCAGTAGTGGCCTGTGGTCAGTTGTGTCTCAGTAGTGGCCTGTGGTCAGTTGTGTCTCAGTAGTGGCCTGTGGTCAGTTGTGTCTCAGTAGTGGCCTGTGGTCAGTTGTGTCTCAGTAGTGGCCTGTGGTCAGTTGTGTCTCAGTAGTGGCCTGTGGTCAGTTGTGTCTCAGTAGTGGCCTGTGGTCAGTTGTGTCTCAGTAGTGGCCTGTGGTCAGTTGTGTCTCAGTAGTGGCCTGTGGTCAGTTGTGTCTCAGTAGTGGCCTGTGGTCAGTTGTGTCTCAGTAGTGGCCTGTGGTCAGTTGTGTCTCAGTAGTGGCCTGTGGTCAGTTGTGTCTCAGTAGTGGCCTGTGGTCAGTTGTGTCTCAGTAGTGGCCTGTGGTCAGTTGTGTCTCAGTAGTGGCCTGTGGTCAGTTGTGTCTCAGTAGTGGCCTGTGGTCAGTTGTGTCTCAGTAGTGGCCTGTGGTCAGTTGTGTCTCAGTAGTGGCCTGTGGTCAGTTGTGTCTCAGTAGTGGCCTGTGGTCAGTTGTGTCTCAGTAGTGGCCTGTGGTCAGTTGTGTCTCAGTAGTGGCCTGTGGTCAGTTGTGTCTCAGTAGTGGCCTGTGGTCAGTTGTGTCTCAGTAGTGGCCTGTGGTCAGTTGTGTCTCAGTAGTGGCCTGTGGTCAGTTGTGTCTCAGTAGTGGCCTGTGGTCAGTTGTGTCTCAGTAGTGGCCTGTGGTCAGTTGTGTCTCAGTAGTGGCCTGTGGTCAGTTGTGTCTCAGTAGTGGCCTGTGGTCAGTTGTGTCTCAGTAGTGGCCTGTGGTCAGTTGTGTCTCAGTAGTGGCCTGTGGTCAGTTGTGTCTCAGTAGTGGCCTGTGGTCAGTTGTGTCTCAGTAGTGGCCTGTGGTCAGTTGTGTCTCAGTAGTGGCCTGTGGTCAGTTGTGTCTCAGTAGTGGCCTGTGGTCAGTTGTGTCTCAGTAGTGGCCTGTGGTCAGTTGTGTCTCAGTAGTGGCCTGTGGTCAGTTGTGTCTCAGTAGTGGCCTGTGGTCAGTTGTGTCTCAGTAGTGGCCTGTGGTCAGTTGTGTCTCAGTAGTGGCCTGTGGTCAGTTGTGTCTCAGTAGTGGCCTGTGGTCAGTTGTGTCTCAGTAGTGGCCTGTGGTCAGTTGTGTCTCAGTAGTGGCCTGTGGTCAGTTGTGTCTCAGTAGTGGCCTGTGGTCAGTTGTGTCTCAGTAGTGGCCTGTGGTCAGTTGTGTCTCAGTAGTGGCCTGTGGTCAGTTGTGTCTCAGTAGTGGCCTGTGGTCAGTTGTGTCTCAGTAGTGGCCTGTGGTCAGTTGTGTCTCAGTAGTGGCCTGTGGTCAGTTGTGTCTCAGTAGTGGCCTGTGGTCAGTTGTGTCTCAGTAGTGGCCTGTGGTCAGTTGTGTCTCAGTAGTGGCCTGTGGTCAGTTGTGTCTCAGTAGTGGCCTGTGGTCAGTTGTGTCTCAGTAGTGGCCTGTGGTCAGTTGTGTCTCAGTAGTGGCCTGTGGTCAGTTGTGTCTCAGTAGTGGCCTGTGGTCAGTTGTGTCTCAGTAGTGGCCTGTGGTCAGTTGTGTCTCAGTAGTGGCCTGTGGTCAGTTGTGTCTCAGTAGTGGCCTGTGGTCAGTTGTGTCTCAGTAGTGGCCTGTGGTCAGTTGTGTCTCAGTAGTGGCCTGTGGTCAGTTGTGTCTCAGTAGTGGCCTGTGGTCAGTTGTGTCTCAGTAGTGGCCTGTGGTCAGTTGTGTCTCAGTAGTGGCCTGTGGTCAGTTGTGTCTCAGTAGTGGCCTGTGGTCAGTTGTGTCTCAGTAGTGGCCTGTGGTCAGTTGTGTCTCAGTAGTGGCCTGTGGTCAGTTGTGTCTCAGTAGTGGCCTGTGGTCAGTTGTGTCTCAGTAGTGGCCTGTGGTCAGTTGTGTCTCAGTAGTGGCCTGTGGTCAGTTGTGTCTCAGTAGTGGCCTGTGGTCAGTTGTGTCTCAGTAGTGGCCTGTGGTCAGTTGTGTCTCAGTAGTGGCCTGTGGTCAGTTGTGTCTCAGTAGTGGCCTGTGGTCAGTTGTGTCTCAGTAGTGGCCTGTGGTCAGTTGTGTCTCAGTAGTGGCCTGTGGTCAGTTGTGTCTCAGTAGTGGCCTGTGGTCAGTTGTGTCTCAGTAGTGGCCTGTGGTCAGTTGTGTCTCAGTAGTGGCCTGTGGTCAGTTGTGTCTCAGTAGTGGCCTGTGGTCAGTTGTGTCTCAGTAGTGGCCTGTGGTCAGTTGTGTCTCAGTAGTGGCCTGTGGTCAGTTGTGTCTCAGTAGTGGCCTGTGGTCAGTTGTGTCTCAGTAGTGGCCTGTGGTCAGTTGTGTCTCAGTAGTGGCCTGTGGTCAGTTGTGTCTCAGTAGTGGCCTGTGGTCAGTTGTGTCTCAGTAGTGGCCTGTGGTCAGTTGTGTCTCAGTAGTGGCCTGTGGTCAGTTGTGTCTCAGTAGTGGCCTGTGGTCAGTTGTGTCTCAGTAGTGGCCTGTGGTCAGTTGTGTCTCAGTAGTGGCCTGTGGTCAGTTGTGTCTCAGTAGTGGCCTGTGGTCAGTTGTGTCTCAGTAGTGGCCTGTGGTCAGTTGTGTCTCAGTAGTGGCCTGTGGTCAGTTGTGTCTCAGTAGTGGCCTGTGGTCAGTTGTGTCTCAGTAGTGGCCTGTGGTCAGTTGTGTCTCAGTAGTGGCCTGTGGTCAGTTGTGTCTCAGTAGTGGCCTGTGGTCAGTTGTGTCTCAGTAGTGGCCTGTGGTCAGTTGTGTCTCAGTAGTGGCCTGTGGTCAGTTGTGTCTCAGTAGTGGCCTGTGGTCAGTTGTGTCTCAGTAGTGGCCTGTGGTCAGTTGTGTCTCAGTAGTGGCCTGTGGTCAGTTGTGTCTCAGTAGTGGCCTGTGGTCAGTTGTGTCTCAGTAGTGGCCTGTGGTCAGTTGTGTCTCAGTAGTGGCCTGTGGTCAGTTGTGTCTCAGTAGTGGCCTGTGGTCAGTTGTGTCTCAGTAGTGGCCTGTGGTCAGTTGTGTCTCAGTAGTGGCCTGTGGTCAGTTGTGTCTCAGTAGTGGCCTGTGGTCAGTTGTGTCTCAGTAGTGGCCTGTGGTCAGTTGTGTCTCAGTAGTGGCCTGTGGTCAGTTGTGTCTCAGTAGTGGCCTGTGGTCAGTTGTGTCTCAGTAGTGGCCTGTGGTCAGTTGTGTCTCAGTAGTGGCCTGTGGTCAGTTGTGTCTCAGTAGTGGCCTGTGGTCAGTTGTGTCTCAGTAGTGGCCTGTGGTCAGTTGTGTCTCAGTAGTGGCCTGTGGTCAGTTGTGTCTCAGTAGTGGCCTGTGGTCAGTTGTGTCTCAGTAGTGGCCTGTGGTCAGTTGTGTCTCAGTAGTGGCCTGTGGTCAGTTGTGTCTCAGTAGTGGCCTGTGGTCAGTTGTGTCTCAGTAGTGGCCTGTGGTCAGTTGTGTCTCAGTAGTGGCCTGTGGTCAGTTGTGTCTCAGTAGTGGCCTGTGGTCAGTTGTGTCTCAGTAGTGGCCTGTGGTCAGTTGTGTCTCAGTAGTGGCCTGTGGTCAGTTGTGTCTCAGTAGTGGCCTGTGGTCAGTTGTGTCTCAGTAGTGGCCTGTGGTCAGTTGTGTCTCAGTAGTGGCCTGTGGTCAGTTGTGTCTCAGTAGTGGCCTGTGGTCAGTTGTGTCTCAGTAGTGGCCTGTGGTCAGTTGTGTCTCAGTAGTGGCCTGTGGTCAGTTGTGTCTCAGTAGTGGCCTGTGGTCAGTTGTGTCTCAGTAGTGGCCTGTGGTCAGTTGTGTCTCAGTAGTGGCCTGTGGTCAGTTGTGTCTCAGTAGTGGCCTGTGGTCAGTTGTGTCTCAGTAGTGGCCTGTGGTCAGTTGTGTCTCAGTAGTGGCCTGTGGTCAGTTGTGTCTCAGTAGTGGCCTGTGGTCAGTTGTGTCTCAGTAGTGGCCTGTGGTCAGTTGTGTCTCAGTAGTGGCCTGTGGTCAGTTGTGTCTCAGTAGTGGCCTGTGGTCAGTTGTGTCTCAGTAGTGGCCTGTGGTCAGTTGTGTCTCAGTAGTGGCCTGTGGTCAGTTGTGTCTCAGTAGTGGCCTGTGGTCAGTTGTGTCTCAGTAGTGGCCTGTGGTCAGTTGTGTCTCAGTAGTGGCCTGTGGTCAGTTGTGTCTCAGTAGTGGCCTGTGGTCAGTTGTGTCTCAGTAGTGGCCTGTGGTCAGTTGTGTCTCAGTAGTGGCCTGTGGTCAGTTGTGTCTCAGTAGTGGCCTGTGGTCAGTTGTGTCTCAGTAGTGGCCTGTGGTCAGTTGTGTCTCAGTAGTGGCCTGTGGTCAGTTGTGTCTCAGTAGTGGCCTGTGGTCAGTTGTGTCTCAGTAGTGGCCTGTGGTCAGTTGTGTCTCAGTAGTGGCCTGTGGTCAGTTGTGTCTCAGTAGTGGCCTGTGGTCAGTTGTGTCTCAGTAGTGGCCTGTGGTCAGTTGTGTCTCAGTAGTGGCCTGTGGTCAGTTGTGTCTCAGTAGTGGCCTGTGGTCAGTTGTGTCTCAGTAGTGGCCTGTGGTCAGTTGTGTCTCAGTAGTGGCCTGTGGTCAGTTGTGTCTCAGTAGTGGCCTGTGGTCAGTTGTGTCTCAGTAGTGGCCTGTGGTCAGTTGTGTCTCAGTAGTGGCCTGTGGTCAGTTGTGTCTCAGTAGTGGCCTGTGGTCAGTTGTGTCTCAGTAGTGGCCTGTGGTCAGTTGTGTCTCAGTAGTGGCCTGTGGTCAGTTGTGTCTCAGTAGTGGCCTGTGGTCAGTTGTGTCTCAGTAGTGGCCTGTGGTCAGTTGTGTCTCAGTAGTGGCCTGTGGTCAGTTGTGTCTCAGTAGTGGCCTGTGGTCAGTTGTGTCTCAGTAGTGGCCTGTGGTCAGTTGTGTCTCAGTAGTGGCCTGTGGTCAGTTGTGTCTCAGTAGTGGCCTGTGGTCAGTTGTGTCTCAGTAGTGGCCTGTGGTCAGTTGTGTCTCAGTAGTGGCCTGTGGTCAGTTGTGTCTCAGTAGTGGCCTGTGGTCAGTTGTGTCTCAGTAGTGGCCTGTGGTCAGTTGTGTCTCAGTAGTGGCCTGTGGTCAGTTGTGTCTCAGTAGTGGCCTGTGGTCAGTTGTGTCTCAGTAGTGGCCTGTGGTCAGTTGTGTCTCAGTAGTGGCCTGTGGTCAGTTGTGTCTCAGTAGTGGCCTGTGGTCAGTTGTGTCTCAGTAGTGGCCTGTGGTCAGTTGTGTCTCAGTAGTGGCCTGTGGTCAGTTGTGTCTCAGTAGTGGCCTGTGGTCAGTTGTGTCTCAGTAGTGGCCTGTGGTCAGTTGTGTCTCAGTAGTGGCCTGTGGTCAGTTGTGTCTCAGTAGTGGCCTGTGGTCAGTTGTGTCTCAGTAGTGGCCTGTGGTCAGTTGTGTCTCAGTAGTGGCCTGTGGTCAGTTGTGTCTCAGTAGTGGCCTGTGGTCAGTTGTGTCTCAGTAGTGGCCTGTGGTCAGTTGTGTCTCAGTAGTGGCCTGTGGTCAGTTGTGTCTCAGTAGTGGCCTGTGGTCAGTTGTGTCTCAGTAGTGGCCTGTGGTCAGTTGTGTCTCAGTAGTGGCCTGTGGTCAGTTGTGTCTCAGTAGTGGCCTGTGGTCAGTTGTGTCTCAGTAGTGGCCTGTGGTCAGTTGTGTCTCAGTAGTGGCCTGTGGTCAGTTGTGTCTCAGTAGTGGCCTGTGGTCAGTTGTGTCTCAGTAGTGGCCTGTGGTCAGTTGTGTCTCAGTAGTGGCCTGTGGTCAGTTGTGTCTCAGTAGTGGCCTGTGGTCAGTTGTGTCTCAGTAGTGGCCTGTGGTCAGTTGTGTCTCAGTAGTGGCCTGTGGTCAGTTGTGTCTCAGTAGTGGCCTGTGGTCAGTTGTGTCTCAGTAGTGGCCTGTGGTCAGTTGTGTCTCAGTAGTGGCCTGTGGTCAGTTGTGTCTCAGTAGTGGCCTGTGGTCAGTTGTGTCTCAGTAGTGGCCTGTGGTCAGTTGTGTCTCAGTAGTGGCCTGTGGTCAGTTGTGTCTCAGTAGTGGCCTGTGGTCAGTTGTGTCTCAGTAGTGGCCTGTGGTCAGTTGTGTCTCAGTAGTGGCCTGTGGTCAGTTGTGTCTCAGTAGTGGCCTGTGGTCAGTTGTGTCTCAGTAGTGGCCTGTGGTCAGTTGTGTCTCAGTAGTGGCCTGTGGTCAGTTGTGTCTCAGTAGTGGCCTGTGGTCAGTTGTGTCTCAGTAGTGGCCTGTGGTCAGTTGTGTCTCAGTAGTGGCCTGTGGTCAGTTGTGTCTCAGTAGTGGCCTGTGGTCAGTTGTGTCTCAGTAGTGGCCTGTGGTCAGTTGTGTCTCAGTAGTGGCCTGTGGTCAGTTGTGTCTCAGTAGTGGCCTGTGGTCAGTTGTGTCTCAGTAGTGGCCTGTGGTCAGTTGTGTCTCAGTAGTGGCCTGTGGTCAGTTGTGTCTCAGTAGTGGCCTGTGGTCAGTTGTGTCTCAGTAGTGGCCTGTGGTCAGTTGTGTCTCAGTAGTGGCCTGTGGTCAGTTGTGTCTCAGTAGTGGCCTGTGGTCAGTTGTGTCTCAGTAGTGGCCTGTGGTCAGTTGTGTCTCAGTAGTGGCCTGTGGTCAGTTGTGTCTCAGTAGTGGCCTGTGGTCAGTTGTGTCTCAGTAGTGGCCTGTGGTCAGTTGTGTCTCAGTAGTGGCCTGTGGTCAGTTGTGTCTCAGTAGTGGCCTGTGGTCAGTTGTGTCTCAGTAGTGGCCTGTGGTCAGTTGTGTCTCAGTAGTGGCCTGTGGTCAGTTGTGTCTCAGTAGTGGCCTGTGGTCAGTTGTGTCTCAGTAGTGGCCTGTGGTCAGTTGTGTCTCAGTAGTGGCCTGTGGTCAGTTGTGTCTCAGTAGTGGCCTGTGGTCAGTTGTGTCTCAGTAGTGGCCTGTGGTCAGTTGTGTCTCAGTAGTGGCCTGTGGTCAGTTGTGTCTCAGTAGTGGCCTGTGGTCAGTTGTGTCTCAGTAGTGGCCTGTGGTCAGTTGTGTCTCAGTAGTGGCCTGTGGTCAGTTGTGTCTCAGTAGTGGCCTGTGGTCAGTTGTGTCTCAGTAGTGGCCTGTGGTCAGTTGTGTCTCAGTAGTGGCCTGTGGTCAGTTGTGTCTCAGTAGTGGCCTGTGGTCAGTTGTGTCTCAGTAGTGGCCTGTGGTCAGTTGTGTCTCAGTAGTGGCCGGTGGTCAGTTGTGTCTCAGTAGTGGCCTGTGGTCAGTTGTGTCTCAGTAGTGGCCTGTGGTCAGTTGTGTCTCAGTAGTGGCCTGTGGTCAGTTGTGTCTCAGTAGTGGCCTGTGGTCAGTTGTGTCTCAGTAGTGGCCTGTGGTCAGTTGTGTCTCAGTAGTGGCCTCTGGTCAGTTGTATCAGAGTAGTGGCCTGTGGTCAGTTGTGTCTCGGTAGTGGCCTGTGGTCAGTTGTGTCTCAGTAGTGGCCGGTGGTCAGTTGTGTCTCAGTAGTGGCCTGTGGTCAGTTGTGTCTCAGTAGTGGCCTGTGGTCAGTTGTGTCTCAGTAGTGGCCTGTGGTCAGTTGTGTCTCAGTAGTGGCCTGTGGTCAGTTGTGTCTCAGTAGTGGCCTGTGGTCAGTTGTGTCTCAGTAGTGGCCTGTGGTCAGTTGTGTCTCAGTAGTGGCCTGTGGTCAGTTGTGTCTCAGTAGTGGCCTGTGGTCAGTTGTGTCTCAGTAGTGGCCTGTGGTCAGTTGTGTCTCAGTAGTGGCCTGTGGTCAGTTGTGTCTCAGTAGTGGCCTGTGGTCAGTTGTGTCTCAGTAGTGGCCTGTGGTCAGTTGTGTCTCAGTAGTGGCCTGTGGTCAGTTGTGTCTCAGTAGTGGCCTGTGGTCAGTTGTGTCTCAGTAGTGGCCTGTGGTCAGTTGTGTCTCAGTAGTGGCCTGTGGTCAGTTGTGTCTCAGTAGTGGCCGGTGGTCAGTTGTGTCTCAGTAGTGGCCTGTGGTCAGTTGTGTCTCAGTAGTGGCCTGTGGTCAGTTGTGTCTCAGTAGTGGCCTGTGGTCAGTTGTGTCTCAGTAGTGGCCTGTGGTCAGTTGTGTCTCAGTAGTGGCCGGTGGTCAGTTGTGTCTCAGTAGTGGCCGGTGGTCAGTTGTGTCTCAGTAGTGGCCTGTGGTCAGTTGTGTCTCAGTAGTGGCCTGTGGTCAGTTGTGTCTCAGTAGTGGCCTGTGGTCAGTTGTGTCTCAGTAGTGGCCTGTGGTCAGTTGTGTCTCAGTAGTGGCCTGTGGTCAGTTGTGTCTCAGTAGTGGCCTGTGGTCAGTTGTGTCTCAGTAGTGGCCTGTGGTCAGTTGTGTCTCAGTAGTGGCCTGTGGTCAGTTGTGTCTCAGTAGTGGCCTGTGGTCAGTTGTGTCTCAGTAGTGGCCTGTGGTCAGTTGTGTCTCAGTAGTGGCCTGTGGTCAGTTGTGTCTCGGTAGTGGCCGGTGGTCAGTCCACGTTTATGTGGAACCTCTAACCTCTACTTGTATTTATTTGCTGTCTTCAAGACTACTCCATTTGAAATTGTGCTACTTTGTGATTTTATGGAAATTGATTTTTTTTTACCATTTCATGTAAATTAACGATGTTCCTATTTTTGTTACTTTGGAAAGTTAATAGCTGCTGAACAGAGTACTGGCTTACATAACCACTCGTGCAAGGACTCAAGCTGTACCAAGACCAGTTTGTGGAGGTCTCTGAAGACAACTCTGTAATTTGCTTGTTCTTGGGTTATTTGATTTCAAGGAGCTCGAGTAATGTTTGGTCATACAAATCAACAGCGATGAGCGTGCGTTTAAATGTTTGTATTTTTCTCTGTCCTTCAACAAGTGTTTGTACTTCTTCAGTGAAGTTTGCTTTAGTTTATATATGAAAGATACAACGTTAATTCCTGTCATTTAATTAAGTTATTCCACTGTATAACCCTCATATATGCTCTTCAACTCAAGGTACATATCCAACCGGTGCACATATAGTGAGACTAATATAAACATATAATACAAAGTGCACAAAGTGTGGCCCGTAGCAAGATGACCCAGGAGAGTGTTGTGAAGGTGGACCTCCAGCGGGGGAGCACCACCACCCGCACTGAGCCCACACGCACCAGAAGACTCCGTCTCCTTAAACAGGTAACTGCTCTATACCTCTACCGTCTCCTTAAACAGGTAACTGCTCTATACCTCTACCGTCTCCTTAAACAGGTAACTGCTCTATACCTCTACCGTCTCCTTAAACAGGTAACTGCTCTATACCTCTACCGTCTCCTTAACAGGTAACTGCTCTATACCTCTACCGTCTCCTTAAACAGGTAACTGCTCTATACCTCTACCGTCTCCTTAAACAGGTAACTGCTCTATACCTCTACCGTCTCCTTGAACAGGCAACTGCTCTATACCACTACCGTCTTCTTGGACAGGTAACTGATCTCTACCGTTTCCGTCTTCTTAGACAAGTAGCTGTTCTCTACCTCTACCCTCTCATTAGACAGGTAACTGCTCTTTACCACTACTGTCTCATCAGACAGGTAACCGCTCTCTCCCACTA
>WNGS01166008.1:34618-46285 GCA_020271785.1 Procambarus virginalis | reverse complement strand
AGTAGTGCCTGTGGTCAGTTGTGTCTCAGTAGTGGCCTGTGGTCAGTTGTGTCTCAGTAGTGGCCTGTGGTCAGTTGTATCAGAGTAGTGGCCTGTGGTCAGTTGTGTCTCAGTAGTGGCCTGTGGTCATTGTGTCTCAGTAGTGGCCGGTGGTCAGTTGTGTCTCAGTAGTGGCCTGTGGTCAGTTGTGTCTCAGTAGTGGCCTGTGGTCAGTTGTGTCAGAGTAGTGCCTGTGGTCAGTTGTGTCTCAGTAGTGGCCTGTGGTCAGTTGTGTCTCAGTAGTGGCCTGTGGTCAGTTGTGTCTCAGTAGTGCCTGTGGTCAGTTGTGTCTCAGTAGTGGTGTGGTCAGTTGTGTCTCAGTAGTGGCCGGTGGTCAGTTGTGTCTCAGTAGTGGCCTCTGGTCAGTGGTCTCAGTAGTGGCCTGTGGTCAGTTGTGTCTCAGTAGTGGCCTGTGGTCAGTTGTGTCTCAGTAGTGGCTGTGGTCAGTTGTGTCTCAGTAGTGGCCTGTGGTCAGTTGTGTCTCAGTAGTGGCCTGTGGTCAGTTGTGTCTCAGTAGTGGCCGGTGGTCAGTTGTGTCTCAGTAGTGGCCTGTGGTCAGTTGTGTCTCAGTAGTGGCCTGTGGTCAGTTGTGTCTCAGTAGTGGCCTGTGGTCAGTTGTGTCTCAGTAGTGGCCTGTGGTCAGTTGTGTCAGAGTAGTGCCTGTGGTCAGTTGTGTCTCAGTAGTGGCCTGTGGTCAGTTGTGTCTCAGTAGTGGCCTGTGGTCAGGTGTATCAGAGTAGTGCCTGTGGTCAGTTGTGTCTCAGTAGTGGCCTGTGGTCAGTTGTGTCTCAGTAGTGGCCTGTGGTCAGTTGTGTCTCAGTAGTGGCCTGTGGTCAGTTGTGTCTCAGTAGTGGCCTGTGGTCAGTTGTGTCTCAGTAGTGGCCGGTGGTCAGTTGTGTCTCAGTAGTGGCCTTGGTCAGTTGTGTCTCAGTAGTGGCCTGTGGTCAGTTGTGTCTCAGTAGTGGCCTGTGGTCAGTTGTGTCTCAGTAGTGGCCTGTGGTCAGTTGTGTCTCAGTAGTGGCCTGTGGTCAGTTGTGTCTCAGTAGTGGCCTGTGGTCAGTTGTGTCTCAGTAGTGGCCTGTGGTCAGTTGTGTCTCAGTAGTGGCCTGTGGTCAGTTGTGTCTCAGTAGTGGCCTGTGGTCAGTTGTGTCTCAGTAGTGGCCTGTGGTCAGTTGTGTCTCAGTAGTGGCCTGTGGTCAGTTGTGTCTCAGTAGTGGCCTGTGGTCAGTTGTGTCTCAGTAGTGGCCTGTGGTCAGTTGTGTCTCAGTAGTGGCCTGTGGTCAGTTGTGTCTCAGTAGTGGCCTGTGGTCAGTTGTCTCAGTAGTGGCCTGTGGTCAGTTGTGTCTCAGTAGTGGCCTGTGGTCAGTTGTGTCTCAGTAGTGGCCGGTGGTCAGTTGTGTCTCAGTAGTGGCCGGTGGTCAGTTGTGTCTCAGTAGTGGCCTGTGGTCAGTTGTGTCTCAGTAGTGGCTGTGGTCAGTTGTGTCTCAGTAGTGGCCTGTGGTCAGTTGTGTCTCAGTAGTGGCCTGTGGTCAGTTGTGTCTCAGTAGTGGCCTGTGGTCAGTTGTGTCTCAGTAGTGGCCTGTGGTCAGTTGTGTCTCAGTAGTGGCCTGTGGTCAGTTGTGTCAGAGTAGTGGCCTGTGGTCAGTTGTGTCTCAGTAGTGGCCTGTGGTCAGTTGTGTCTCAGTAGTGGCCGGTGGTCAGTTGTGTCTCAGTAGTAGTGGCCTGTGGTCAGTTGTGTCTCAGTAGTGGCCTGTGGTCAGTTGTATCAGAGTGGCCTGTGGTCAGTTGTGTCTCAGTAGTGGCCTGTGGTCAGTTGTGTCTCAGTAGTGGCCTCTGGTCAGTTGTATCAGAGTAGTGGCCTGTGGTCAGTTGTGTCTCGGTAGTGGCCTGTGGTCAGTTGTGTCTCAGTAGTGGCCTGTGGTCAGTTGTGTCTCAGTAGTGGCCTGTGGTCAGTTGTGTCTCAGTAGTGGCCTGTGGTCAGTTGTGTCTCAGTAGTGGCCTGTGGTCAGTTGTGTCTCAGTAGTGGCCTGTGGTCAGTTGTGTCTCAGTAGTGGCCTGTGGTCAGTTGTGTCTCAGTAGTGGCCTGTGGTCAGTTGTGTCTCAGTAGTGGCCTGTGGTCAGTTGTGTCTCAGTAGTGGCCTGTGGTCAGTTGTGTCTCAGTAGTGGCCTGTGGTCAGTTGTGTCTCAGTAGTGGCCTGTGGTCAGTTGTGTCTCAGTAGTGGCCTGTGGTCAGTTGTGTCTCAGTAGTGGCCTGTGGTCAGTTGTGTCTCAGTAGTGGCCTGTGGTCAGTTGTGTCTCAGTAGTGGCCTGTGGTCAGTTGTGTCTCAGTAGTGGCCTGTGGTCAGTTGTGTCTCAGTAGTGGCCTGTGGTCAGTTGTGTCTCAGTAGTGGCCTGTGGTCAGTTGTGTCTCAGTAGTGGCCTGTGGTCAGTTGTGTCTCAGTAGTGGCCTGTGGTCAGTTGTGTCTCAGTAGTGGCCTGTGGTCAGTTGTGTCTCAGTAGTGGCCTGTGGTCAGTTGTGTCTCAGTAGTGGCCTGTGGTCAGTTGTGTCTCAGTAGTGGCCTGTGGTCAGTTGTGTCTCAGTAGTGGCCTGTGGTCAGTTGTGTCTCAGTAGTGGCCTGTGGTCAGTTGTGTCTCAGTAGTGGCCTGTGGTCAGTTGTGTCTCAGTAGTGGCCTGTGGTCAGTTGTGTCTCAGTAGTGGCCTGTGGTCAGTTGTGTCTCAGTAGTGGCCTGTGGTCAGTTGTGTCTCAGTAGTGGCCTGTGGTCAGTTGTGTCTCAGTAGTGGCCTGTGGTCAGTTGTGTCTCAGTAGTGGCCTGTGGTCAGTTGTGTCTCAGTAGTGGCCTGTGGTCAGTTGTGTCTCAGTAGTGGCCTGTGGTCAGTTGTGTCTCAGTAGTGGCCTGTGGTCAGTTGTGTCTCAGTAGTGGCCTGTGGTCAGTTGTGTCTCAGTAGTGGCCTGTGGTCAGTTGTGTCTCAGTAGTGGCCTGTGGTCAGTTGTGTCTCAGTAGTGGCCTGTGGTCAGTTGTGTCTCAGTAGTGGCCTGTGGTCAGTTGTGTCTCAGTAGTGGCCTGTGGTCAGTTGTGTCTCAGTAGTGGCCTGTGGTCAGTTGTGTCTCAGTAGTGGCCTGTGGTCAGTTGTGTCTCAGTAGTGGCCTGTGGTCAGTTGTGTCTCAGTAGTGGCCTGTGGTCAGTTGTGTCTCAGTAGTGGCCTGTGGTCAGTTGTGTCTCAGTAGTGGCCTGTGGTCAGTTGTGTCTCAGTAGTGGCCTGTGGTCAGTTGTGTCTCAGTAGTGGCCTGTGGTCAGTTGTGTCTCAGTAGTGGCCTGTGGTCAGTTGTGTCTCAGTAGTGGCCTGTGGTCAGTTGTGTCTCAGTAGTGGCCTGTGGTCAGTTGTGTCTCAGTAGTGGCCTGTGGTCAGTTGTGTCTCAGTAGTGGCCTGTGGTCAGTTGTGTCTCAGTAGTGGCCTGTGGTCAGTTGTGTCTCAGTAGTGGCCTGTGGTCAGTTGTGTCTCAGTAGTGGCCTGTGGTCAGTTGTGTCTCAGTAGTGGCCTGTGGTCAGTTGTGTCTCAGTAGTGGCCTGTGGTCAGTTGTGTCTCAGTAGTGGCCTGTGGTCAGTTGTGTCTCAGTAGTGGCCTGTGGTCAGTTGTGTCTCAGTAGTGGCCTGTGGTCAGTTGTGTCTCAGTAGTGGCCTGTGGTCAGTTGTGTCTCAGTAGTGGCCTGTGGTCAGTTGTGTCTCAGTAGTGGCCTGTGGTCAGTTGTGTCTCAGTAGTGGCCTGTGGTCAGTTGTGTCTCAGTAGTGGCCTGTGGTCAGTTGTGTCTCAGTAGTGGCCTGTGGTCAGTTGTGTCTCAGTAGTGGCCTGTGGTCAGTTGTGTCTCAGTAGTGGCCTGTGGTCAGTTGTGTCTCAGTAGTGGCCTGTGGTCAGTTGTGTCTCAGTAGTGGCCTGTGGTCAGTTGTGTCTCAGTAGTGGCCTGTGGTCAGTTGTGTCTCAGTAGTGGCCTGTGGTCAGTTGTGTCTCAGTAGTGGCCTGTGGTCAGTTGTGTCTCAGTAGTGGCCTGTGGTCAGTTGTGTCTCAGTAGTGGCCTGTGGTCAGTTGTGTCTCAGTAGTGGCCTGTGGTCAGTTGTGTCTCAGTAGTGGCCTGTGGTCAGTTGTGTCTCAGTAGTGGCCTGTGGTCAGTTGTGTCTCAGTAGTGGCCTGTGGTCAGTTGTGTCTCAGTAGTGGCCTGTGGTCAGTTGTGTCTCAGTAGTGGCCTGTGGTCAGTTGTGTCTCAGTAGTGGCCTGTGGTCAGTTGTGTCTCAGTAGTGGCCTGTGGTCAGTTGTGTCTCAGTAGTGGCCTGTGGTCAGTTGTGTCTCAGTAGTGGCCTGTGGTCAGTTGTGTCTCAGTAGTGGCCTGTGGTCAGTTGTGTCTCAGTAGTGGCCTGTGGTCAGTTGTGTCTCAGTAGTGGCCTGTGGTCAGTTGTGTCTCAGTAGTGGCCTGTGGTCAGTTGTGTCTCAGTAGTGGCCTGTGGTCAGTTGTGTCTCAGTAGTGGCCTGTGGTCAGTTGTGTCTCAGTAGTGGCCTGTGGTCAGTTGTGTCTCAGTAGTGGCCTGTGGTCAGTTGTGTCTCAGTAGTGGCCTGTGGTCAGTTGTGTCTCAGTAGTGGCCTGTGGTCAGTTGTGTCTCAGTAGTGGCCTGTGGTCAGTTGTGTCTCAGTAGTGGCCTGTGGTCAGTTGTGTCTCAGTAGTGGCCTGTGGTCAGTTGTGTCTCAGTAGTGGCCTGTGGTCAGTTGTGTCTCAGTAGTGGCCTGTGGTCAGTTGTGTCTCAGTAGTGGCCTGTGGTCAGTTGTGTCTCAGTAGTGGCCTGTGGTCAGTTGTGTCTCAGTAGTGGCCTGTGGTCAGTTGTGTCTCAGTAGTGGCCTGTGGTCAGTTGTGTCTCAGTAGTGGCCTGTGGTCAGTTGTGTCTCAGTAGTGGCCTGTGGTCAGTTGTGTCTCAGTAGTGGCCTGTGGTCAGTTGTGTCTCAGTAGTGGCCTGTGGTCAGTTGTGTCTCAGTAGTGGCCTGTGGTCAGTTGTGTCTCAGTAGTGGCCTGTGGTCAGTTGTGTCTCAGTAGTGGCCTGTGGTCAGTTGTGTCTCAGTAGTGGCCTGTGGTCAGTTGTGTCTCAGTAGTGGCCTGTGGTCAGTTGTGTCTCAGTAGTGGCCTGTGGTCAGTTGTGTCTCAGTAGTGGCCTGTGGTCAGTTGTGTCTCAGTAGTGGCCTGTGGTCAGTTGTGTCTCAGTAGTGGCCTGTGGTCAGTTGTGTCTCAGTAGTGGCCTGTGGTCAGTTGTGTCTCAGTAGTGGCCTGTGGTCAGTTGTGTCTCAGTAGTGGCCTGTGGTCAGTTGTGTCTCAGTAGTGGCCTGTGGTCAGTTGTGTCTCAGTAGTGGCCTGTGGTCAGTTGTGTCTCAGTAGTGGCCTGTGGTCAGTTGTGTCTCAGTAGTGGCCTGTGGTCAGTTGTGTCTCAGTAGTGGCCTGTGGTCAGTTGTGTCTCAGTAGTGGCCTGTGGTCAGTTGTGTCTCAGTAGTGGCCTGTGGTCAGTTGTGTCTCAGTAGTGGCCTGTGGTCAGTTGTGTCTCAGTAGTGGCCTGTGGTCAGTTGTGTCTCAGTAGTGGCCTGTGGTCAGTTGTGTCTCAGTAGTGGCCTGTGGTCAGTTGTGTCTCAGTAGTGGCCTGTGGTCAGTTGTGTCTCAGTAGTGGCCTGTGGTCAGTTGTGTCTCAGTAGTGGCCTGTGGTCAGTTGTGTCTCAGTAGTGGCCTGTGGTCAGTTGTGTCTCAGTAGTGGCCTGTGGTCAGTTGTGTCTCAGTAGTGGCCTGTGGTCAGTTGTGTCTCAGTAGTGGCCTGTGGTCAGTTGTGTCTCAGTAGTGGCCTGTGGTCAGTTGTGTCTCAGTAGTGGCCTGTGGTCAGTTGTGTCTCAGTAGTGGCCTGTGGTCAGTTGTGTCTCAGTAGTGGCCTGTGGTCAGTTGTGTCTCAGTAGTGGCCTGTGGTCAGTTGTGTCTCAGTAGTGGCCTGTGGTCAGTTGTGTCTCAGTAGTGGCCTGTGGTCAGTTGTGTCTCAGTAGTGGCCTGTGGTCAGTTGTGTCTCAGTAGTGGCCTGTGGTCAGTTGTGTCTCAGTAGTGGCCTGTGGTCAGTTGTGTCTCAGTAGTGGCCTGTGGTCAGTTGTGTCTCAGTAGTGGCCTGTGGTCAGTTGTGTCTCAGTAGTGGCCTGTGGTCAGTTGTGTCTCAGTAGTGGCCTGTGGTCAGTTGTGTCTCAGTAGTGGCCTGTGGTCAGTTGTGTCTCAGTAGTGGCCTGTGGTCAGTTGTGTCTCAGTAGTGGCCTGTGGTCAGTTGTGTCTCAGTAGTGGCCTGTGGTCAGTTGTGTCTCAGTAGTGGCCTGTGGTCAGTTGTGTCTCAGTAGTGGCCTGTGGTCAGTTGTGTCTCAGTAGTGGCCTGTGGTCAGTTGTGTCTCAGTAGTGGCCTGTGGTCAGTTGTGTCTCAGTAGTGGCCTGTGGTCAGTTGTGTCTCAGTAGTGGCCTGTGGTCAGTTGTGTCTCAGTAGTGGCCTGTGGTCAGTTGTGTCTCAGTAGTGGCCTGTGGTCAGTTGTGTCTCAGTAGTGGCCTGTGGTCAGTTGTGTCTCAGTAGTGGCCTGTGGTCAGTTGTGTCTCAGTAGTGGCCTGTGGTCAGTTGTGTCTCAGTAGTGGCCTGTGGTCAGTTGTGTCTCAGTAGTGGCCTGTGGTCAGTTGTGTCTCAGTAGTGGCCTGTGGTCAGTTGTGTCTCAGTAGTGGCCTGTGGTCAGTTGTGTCTCAGTAGTGGCCTGTGGTCAGTTGTGTCTCAGTAGTGGCCTGTGGTCAGTTGTGTCTCAGTAGTGGCCTGTGGTCAGTTGTGTCTCAGTAGTGGCCTGTGGTCAGTTGTGTCTCAGTAGTGGCCTGTGGTCAGTTGTGTCTCAGTAGTGGCCTGTGGTCAGTTGTGTCTCAGTAGTGGCCTGTGGTCAGTTGTGTCTCAGTAGTGGCCTGTGGTCAGTTGTGTCTCAGTAGTGGCCTGTGGTCAGTTGTGTCTCAGTAGTGGCCTGTGGTCAGTTGTGTCTCAGTAGTGGCCTGTGGTCAGTTGTGTCTCAGTAGTGGCCTGTGGTCAGTTGTGTCTCAGTAGTGGCCTGTGGTCAGTTGTGTCTCAGTAGTGGCCTGTGGTCAGTTGTGTCTCAGTAGTGGCCTGTGGTCAGTTGTGTCTCAGTAGTGGCCTGTGGTCAGTTGTGTCTCAGTAGTGGCCTGTGGTCAGTTGTGTCTCAGTAGTGGCCTGTGGTCAGTTGTGTCTCAGTAGTGGCCTGTGGTCAGTTGTGTCTCAGTAGTGGCCTGTGGTCAGTTGTGTCTCAGTAGTGGCCTGTGGTCAGTTGTGTCTCAGTAGTGGCCTGTGGTCAGTTGTGTCTCAGTAGTGGCCTGTGGTCAGTTGTGTCTCAGTAGTGGCCTGTGGTCAGTTGTGTCTCAGTAGTGGCCTGTGGTCAGTTGTGTCTCAGTAGTGGCCTGTGGTCAGTTGTGTCTCAGTAGTGGCCTGTGGTCAGTTGTGTCTCAGTAGTGGCCTGTGGTCAGTTGTGTCTCAGTAGTGGCCTGTGGTCAGTTGTGTCTCAGTAGTGGCCTGTGGTCAGTTGTGTCTCAGTAGTGGCCTGTGGTCAGTTGTGTCTCAGTAGTGGCCTGTGGTCAGTTGTGTCTCAGTAGTGGCCTGTGGTCAGTTGTGTCTCAGTAGTGGCCTGTGGTCAGTTGTGTCTCAGTAGTGGCCTGTGGTCAGTTGTGTCTCAGTAGTGGCCTGTGGTCAGTTGTGTCTCAGTAGTGGCCTGTGGTCAGTTGTGTCTCAGTAGTGGCCTGTGGTCAGTTGTGTCTCAGTAGTGGCCTGTGGTCAGTTGTGTCTCAGTAGTGGCCTGTGGTCAGTTGTGTCTCAGTAGTGGCCTGTGGTCAGTTGTGTCTCAGTAGTGGCCTGTGGTCAGTTGTGTCTCAGTAGTGGCCTGTGGTCAGTTGTGTCTCAGTAGTGGCCTGTGGTCAGTTGTGTCTCAGTAGTGGCCTGTGGTCAGTTGTGTCTCAGTAGTGGCCTGTGGTCAGTTGTGTCTCAGTAGTGGCCTGTGGTCAGTTGTGTCTCAGTAGTGGCCTGTGGTCAGTTGTGTCTCAGTAGTGGCCTGTGGTCAGTTGTGTCTCAGTAGTGGCCTGTGGTCAGTTGTGTCTCAGTAGTGGCCTGTGGTCAGTTGTGTCTCAGTAGTGGCCTGTGGTCAGTTGTGTCTCAGTAGTGGCCTGTGGTCAGTTGTGTCTCAGTAGTGGCCTGTGGTCAGTTGTGTCTCAGTAGTGGCCTGTGGTCAGTTGTGTCTCAGTAGTGGCCTGTGGTCAGTTGTGTCTCAGTAGTGGCCTGTGGTCAGTTGTGTCTCAGTAGTGGCCTGTGGTCAGTTGTGTCTCAGTAGTGGCCTGTGGTCAGTTGTGTCTCAGTAGTGGCCTGTGGTCAGTTGTGTCTCAGTAGTGGCCTGTGGTCAGTTGTGTCTCAGTAGTGGCCTGTGGTCAGTTGTGTCTCAGTAGTGGCCTGTGGTCAGTTGTGTCTCAGTAGTGGCCTGTGGTCAGTTGTGTCTCAGTAGTGGCCTGTGGTCAGTTGTGTCTCAGTAGTGGCCTGTGGTCAGTTGTGTCTCAGTAGTGGCCTGTGGTCAGTTGTGTCTCAGTAGTGGCCTGTGGTCAGTTGTGTCTCAGTAGTGGCCTGTGGTCAGTTGTGTCTCAGTAGTGGCCTGTGGTCAGTTGTGTCTCAGTAGTGGCCTGTGGTCAGTTGTGTCTCAGTAGTGGCCTGTGGTCAGTTGTGTCTCAGTAGTGGCCTGTGGTCAGTTGTGTCTCAGTAGTGGCCTGTGGTCAGTTGTGTCTCAGTAGTGGCCTGTGGTCAGTTGTGTCTCAGTAGTGGCCTGTGGTCAGTTGTGTCTCAGTAGTGGCCTGTGGTCAGTTGTGTCTCAGTAGTGGCCTGTGGTCAGTTGTGTCTCAGTAGTGGCCTGTGGTCAGTTGTGTCTCAGTAGTGGCCTGTGGTCAGTTGTGTCTCAGTAGTGGCCTGTGGTCAGTTGTGTCTCAGTAGTGGCCTGTGGTCAGTTGTGTCTCAGTAGTGGCCTGTGGTCAGTTGTGTCTCAGTAGTGGCCTGTGGTCAGTTGTGTCTCAGTAGTGGCCTGTGGTCAGTTGTGTCTCAGTAGTGGCCTGTGGTCAGTTGTGTCTCAGTAGTGGCCTGTGGTCAGTTGTGTCTCAGTAGTGGCCTGTGGTCAGTTGTGTCTCAGTAGTGGCCTGTGGTCAGTTGTGTCTCAGTAGTGGCCTGTGGTCAGTTGTGTCTCAGTAGTGGCCTGTGGTCAGTTGTGTCTCAGTAGTGGCCTGTGGTCAGTTGTGTCTCAGTAGTGGCCTGTGGTCAGTTGTGTCTCAGTAGTGGCCTGTGGTCAGTTGTGTCTCAGTAGTGGCCTGTGGTCAGTTGTGTCTCAGTAGTGGCCTGTGGTCAGTTGTGTCTCAGTAGTGGCCTGTGGTCAGTTGTGTCTCAGTAGTGGCCTGTGGTCAGTTGTGTCTCAGTAGTGGCCTGTGGTCAGTTGTGTCTCAGTAGTGGCCTGTGGTCAGTTGTGTCTCAGTAGTGGCCTGTGGTCAGTTGTGTCTCAGTAGTGGCCTGTGGTCAGTTGTGTCTCAGTAGTGGCCTGTGGTCAGTTGTGTCTCAGTAGTGGCCTGTGGTCAGTTGTGTCTCAGTAGTGGCCTGTGGTCAGTTGTGTCTCAGTAGTGGCCTGTGGTCAGTTGTGTCTCAGTAGTGGCCTGTGGTCAGTTGTGTCTCAGTAGTGGCCTGTGGTCAGTTGTGTCTCAGTAGTGGCCTGTGGTCAGTTGTGTCTCAGTAGTGGCCTGTGGTCAGTTGTGTCTCAGTAGTGGCCTGTGGTCAGTTGTGTCTCAGTAGTGGCCTGTGGTCAGTTGTGTCTCAGTAGTGGCCTGTGGTCAGTTGTGTCTCAGTAGTGGCCTGTGGTCAGTTGTGTCTCAGTAGTGGCCTGTGGTCAGTTGTGTCTCAGTAGTGGCCTGTGGTCAGTTGTGTCTCAGTAGTGGCCTGTGGTCAGTTGTGTCTCAGTAGTGGCCTGTGGTCAGTTGTGTCTCAGTAGTGGCCTGTGGTCAGTTGTGTCTCAGTAGTGGCCTGTGGTCAGTTGTGTCTCAGTAGTGGCCTGTGGTCAGTTGTGTCTCAGTAGTGGCCTGTGGTCAGTTGTGTCTCAGTAGTGGCTGTGGTCAGTTGTGTCTCAGTAGTGGCCTGTGGTCAGTTGTGTCTCAGTAGTGGCCTGTGGTCAGTTGTGTCTCAGTAGTGGCCTGTGGTCAGTTGTGTCTCAGTAGTGGCCTGTGGTCAGTTGTGTCTCAGTAGTGGCCTGTGGTCAGTTGTGTCTCAGTAGTGGCCTGTGGTCAGTTGTGTCTCAGTAGTGGCCTGTGGTCAGTTGTGTCTCAGTAGTGGCCTGTGGTCAGTTGTGTCTCAGTAGTGGCCTGTGGTCAGTTGTGTCTCAGTAGTGGCCTGTGGTCAGTTGTGTCTCAGTAGTGGCCTGTGGTCAGTTGTGTCTCAGTAGTGGCCTGTGGTCAGTTGTGTCTCAGTAGTGGCCTGTGGTCAGTTGTGTCTCAGTAGTGGCCTGTGGTCAGTTGTGTCTCAGTAGTGGCCTGTGGTCAGTTGTGTCTCAGTAGTGGCCTGTGGTCAGTTGTGTCTCAGTAGTGGCCTGTGGTCAGTTGTGTCTCAGTAGTGGCCTGTGGTCAGTTGTGTCTCAGTAGTGGCCTGTGGTCAGTTGTGTCTCAGTAGTGGCCTGTGGTCAGTTGTGTCTCAGTAGTGGCCTGTGGTCAGTTGTGTCTCAGTAGTGGCCTGTGGTCAGTTGTGTCTCAGTAGTGGCCTGTGGTCAGTTGTGTCTCAGTAGTGGCCTGTGGTCAGTTGTGTCTCAGTAGTGGCCTGTGGTCAGTTGTGTCTCAGTAGTGGCGGTGGTCAGTTGTGTCTCAGTAGTGGCCTGTGGTCAGTTGTGTCTCAGTAGTGGCCTGTGGTCAGTTGTGTCTCAGTAGTGGCCTGTGGTCAGTTGTGTCTCAGTAGTGGCCTGTGGTCAGTTGTGTCTCAGTAGTGGCCGGTGGTCAGTTGTGTCTCAGTAGTGGCCGGTGGTCAGTTGTGTCTCAGTAGTGGCCTGTGGTCAGTTGTGTCTCAGTAGTGGCCTGTGGTCAGTTGTGTCTCAGTAGTGGCCTGTGGTCAGTGTGTCTCAGTAGTGGCCGGTGGTCAGTTGTGTCTCAGTAGTGCCTGTGGTCAGTTGTGTCTCAGTAGTGGCCTGTGGTCAGTTGTGTCTCAGTAGTGGCCTGTGGTCAGTTGTGTCTCAGTAGTGGCCTGTGGTCAGTTGTGTCTCAGTAGTGGCCTGTGGTCAGTTGTGTCTCAGTAGTGGCCTGTGGTCAGTTGTGTCTCAGTAGTGGCCTGTGGTCAGTTGTGTCTCAGTAGTGGCCTGTGGTCAGTTGTGTCTCAGTAGTGGCCGTTGTGTGTCTCAGTATGGCCTGTGGTCAGTTGTGTCTCAGTAGTGGCCTGTGGTCAGTTGTGTCTCAGTAGTGGCCTGTGGTCATTGTGTCTCAGTAGTGGCCTGTGGTCAGTTGTGTCTCAGTAGTGGCCTGTGGTCAGTTGTGTCTCAGTAGTGGCCTGTGGTCA
>WNGS01166008.1:16561-34598 GCA_020271785.1 Procambarus virginalis | reverse complement strand
GTGGTCAGTTGTGTCTCAGTAGTGGCCGGTGGTCAGTTGTGTCTCAGTAGTGGCCGGTGGTCAGTTGTGTCTCAGTAGTGGCCTGTGGTCAGTTGTGTCTCAGTAGTGGCCTGTGGTCAGTTGTGTCTCAGTAGTGGCCTGTGGTCAGTTGTGTCTCAGTAGTGGCCTGTGGTCAGTTGTGTCTCAGTAGTGGCCTGTGGTCAGTTGTGTCTCAGTAGTGGCCTGTGGTCAGTTGTGTCTCAGTAGTGGCCTGTGGTCAGTTGTGTCTCAGTAGTGGCCTGTGGTCAGTTGTGTCTCAGTAGTGGCCTGTGGTCAGTTGTGTCTCAGTAGTGGCCGTGGTCAGTTGTGTCTCAGTAGTGGCCTGTGGTCAGTTGTGTCTCAGTAGTGGCCTGTGGTCAGTTGTGTCTCAGTAGTGGCCTGTGGTCAGTTGTGTCTCAGTAGTGGCCTGTGGTCAGTTGTGTCTCAGTAGTGGCCTGTGGTCAGTTGTGTCTCAGTAGTGGCCTGTGGTCAGTTGTGTCTCAGTAGTGGCCTGTGGTCAGTTGTGTCTCAGTAGTGGCCTGTGGTCAGTTGTGTCTCAGTAGTGGCCTGTGGTCAGTTGTGTCTCAGTAGTGGCCGTGGTCAGTTGTGTCTCAGTAGTGGCCTGTGGTCAGTTGTGTCTCAGTAGTGGCCTGTGGTCAGTTGTGTCTCAGTAGTAGTGGCTGTGGTCAGTTGTGTCTCAGTAGTGGCCTGTGGTCAGTTGTGTCTCAGTAGTGGCCGTGGTCAGTTGTGTCTCAGTAGTGGCCTGTGGTCAGTTGTGTCTCAGTAGTGGCCTGTGGTCAGTTGTGTCTCAGTAGTGGCCTGTGGTCAGTTGTGTCTCAGTAGTGGCCTGTGGTCAGTTGTGTCTCAGTAGTGGCCTGTGGTCAGTTGTGTCTCAGTAGTGGCCTGTGGTCAGTTGTGTCTCAGTAGTGGCCTGTGGTCAGTTGTGTCTCAGTAGTGGCCTGTGGTCAGTTGTGTCTCAGTAGTGGCCGGTGGTCAGTTGTGTCTCAGTAGTGGCCTGTGGTCAGTTGTGTCTCAGTAGTGGCCTGTGGTCAGTTGTGTCTCAGTAGTGGCCTGTGGTCAGTTGTGTCTCAGTAGTGGCCTGTGGTCAGTTGTGTCTCAGTAGTGGCCTGTGGTCAGTTGTGTCTCAGTAGTGGCCTGTGGTCAGTTGTGTCTCAGTAGTGGCCTGTGGTCAGTTGTGTCTCAGTAGTGGCCTGTGGTCAGTTGTGTCTCAGTAGTGGCCTGTGGTCAGTTGTGTCTCAGTAGTGGCCTGTGGTCAGTTGTGTCTCAGTAGTGGCCTGTGGTCAGTTGTGTCTCAGTAGTGGCCTGTGGTCAGTTGTGTCTCAGTAGTGGCCTGTGGTCAGTTGTGTCTCAGTAGTGGCCTGTGGTCAGTTGTGTCTCAGTAGTGGCCTGTGGTCAGTTGTGTCTCAGTAGTGGCCTGTGGTCAGTTGTGTCTCAGTAGTGGCCTGTGGTCAGTTGTGTCTCAGTAGTGGCCTGTGGTCAGTTGTGTCTCAGTAGTGGCCGGTGGTCAGTTGTGTCTCAGTAGTGGCCTGTGGTCAGTTGTGTCTCAGTAGTGGCCTGT
The DNA here is from genome assembly GCA_020271785.1 of Procambarus virginalis. NCBI lineage: Eukaryota > Metazoa > Arthropoda > Malacostraca > Decapoda > Cambaridae > Procambarus > Procambarus virginalis. The sequence goes on along the minus strand of WNGS01166008.1, from coordinate 33,001 downwards.
GGTCAGTTGTGTCTCAGTAGTGGCCTGTGGTCAGTTGTGTCTCAGTAGTGGCCTGTGGTCAGTTGTGTCTCAGTAGTGGCCTGTGGTCAGTTGTGTCTCAGTAGTGGCCTGTGGTCAGTTGTGTCTCAGTAGTGGCCTGTGGTCAGTTGTGTCTCAGTAGTGGCCGGTGGTCAGTTGTGTCTCAGTAGTGGCCTGTGGTCAGTTGTGTCTCAGTAGTGGCCTGTGGTCAGTTGTGTCTCAGTAGTGGCCTGTGGTCAGTTGTGTCTCAGTAGTGGCCTGTGGTCAGTTGTGTCTCAGTAGTGGCCGGTGGTCAGTTGTGTCTCAGTAGTGGCCTGTGGTCAGTTGTGTCTCAGTAGTGGCCTGTGGTCAGTTGTGTCTCAGTAGTGGCCTGTGGTCAGTTGTGTCTCAGTAGTGGCCTGTGGTCAGTTGTGTCTCAGAGTAGTGGCCTGTGGTCAGTTGTGTCTCAGTAGTGGCCTGTGGTCAGTTGTGTCTCAGTAGTGGCCGGTGGTCAGTTGTGTCTCAGTAGTGGCCTGTGGTCAGTTGTGTCTCAGTAGTGGCCTGTGGTCAGTTGTGTCTCAGTAGTGGCCTGTGGTCAGTTGTGTCTCAGTAGTGGCCTGTGGTCAGTTGTGTCTCAGTAGTGGCCTGTGGTCAGTTGTGTCTCAGTAGTGGCCTGTGGTCAGTTGTGTCTCAGTAGTGGCCTGTGGTCAGTTGTGTCTCAGTAGTGGCCTGTGGTCAGTTGTGTCTCAGTAGTGGCCTGTGGTCAGTTGTGTCTCAGTAGTGGCCTGGTGGTCAGTTGTGTCTCAGTAGTGGCCTGTGGTCAGTTGTGTCTCAGTAGTGGCCTGTGGTCAGTTGTGTCTCAGTAGTGGCCTGTGGTCAGTTGTGTCTCAGTAGTGGCCTGTGGTCAGTTGTGTCTCAGTAGTGGCCGGTGGTCAGTTGTGTCTCAGTAGTGGCCGTGGTCAGTTGTGTCTCAGTAGTGGCCTGTGGTCAGTTGTGTCTCAGTAGTGGCCTGTGGTCAGTTGTGTCTCAGTAGTGGCCTGTGGTCAGTTGTGTCTCAGTAGTGGCCTGTGGTCAGTTGTGTCTCAGTAGTGGCCTGTGGTCAGTTGTGTCTCAGTAGTGGCCGTGGTCAGTTGTGTCTCAGTAGTGGCCTGTGGTCAGTTGTGTCTCAGTAGTGGCCTGTGGTCAGTTGTGTCTCAGTAGTGGCCTGTGGTCAGTTGTGTCTCAGTAGTGGCCTGTGGTCAGTTGTGTCTCAGTAGTGGCCTGTGGTCAGTTGTGTCTCAGTAGTGGCCTGTGGTCAGTTGTGTCTCAGTAGTGGCCGGTGGTCAGTTGTGTCTCAGTAGTGGCCTGTGGTCAGTTGTGTCTCAGTAGTGGCCTGTGGTCAGTTGTGTCTCAGTAGTGGCCTGTGGTCAGTTGTGTCTCAGTAGTGGCCTGTGGTCAGTTGTGTCTCAGTAGTGGCCTGTGGTCAGTTGTGTCTCAGTAGTGGCCTGTGGTCAGTTGTGTCTCAGTAGTGGCCTGTGGTCAGTTGTGTCTCAGTAGTGGCCTGTGGTCAGTTGTGTCTCAGTAGTGGCCGGTGGTCAGTTGTGTCTCAGTAGTGGCCTGTGGTCAGTTGTGTCTCAGTAGTGGCCTGTGGTCAGTTGTGTCTCAGTAGTGGCCTGGTGGTCAGTTGTGTCTCAGTAGTGGCCTGTGGTCAGTTGTGTCTCAGTAGTGGCCTGGTGGTCAGTTGTGTCTCAGTAGTGGCCTGTGGTCAGTTGTGTCTCAGTAGTGGCCTGTGGTCAGTTGTGTCTCAGTAGTGGCCTGTGGTCAGTTGTGTCTCAGTAGTGGCCTGTGGTCAGTTGTGTCTCAGTAGTGGCCTGTGGTCAGTTGTGTCTCAGTAGTGGCCTGTGGTCAGTTGTGTCTCAGTAGTGGCCTGTGGTCAGTTGTGTCTCAGTAGTGGCCTGTGGTCAGTTGTGTCTCAGTAGTGGCCTGTGGTCAGTTGTGTCTCAGTAGTGGCCTGTGGTCAGTTGTGTCTCAGTAGTGGCCTGTGGTCAGTTGTGTCTCAGTAGTGGCCTGTGGTCAGTTGTGTCTCAGTAGTGGCCTGTGGTCAGTTGTGTCTCAGTAGTGGCCTGTGGTCAGTTGTATCAGAGTAGTGGCCTGTGGTCAGTTGTGTCTCAGTAGTGGCCTGTGGTCAGTTGTGTCTCAGTAGTGGCCGGTGGTCAGTTGTGTCTCAGTAGTGGCCTGTGGTCAGTTGTGTCTCAGTAGTGGCCTGTGGTCAGTTGTGTCTCAGTAGTGGCCGTGGTCAGTTGTGTCTCAGTAGTGGCCGGTGGTCAGTTGTGTCTCAGTAGTGGGCCTGTGGTCAGTTGTGTCTCAGTAGTGGCCTGTGGTCAGTTGTGTCTCAGTAGTGGCCTGTGGTCAGTTGTGTCTCAGTAGTGGCCTGTGGTCAGTTGTGTCTCAGTAGTGGCCTGTGGTCAGTTGTGTCTCAGTAGTGGCCTGTGGTCAGTTGTGTCTCAGTAGTGGCCTGTGGTCAGTTGTGTCTCAGTAGTGGCCGGTGGTCAGTTGTGGTCAGTCAGTAGTGGCCTGTGGTCAGTTGTGTCTCAGTAGTGGCCTGTGGTCAGTTGTGTCTCAGTAGTGGCCTGTGGTCAGTTGTGTCTCAGTAGTGGCCGGTGGTCAGTTGTGTCTCAGTAGTGGCCGGTGGTCAGTTGTGTCTCAGTAGTGGCCTGTGGTCAGTTGTGTCTCAGTAGTGGCCTGTGGTCAGTTGTGTCTCAGTAGTGGCCTGTGGTCAGTTGTGTCTCAGTAGTGGCCTGTGGTCAGTTGTGTCTCAGTAGTGGCCTGTGGTCAGTTGTGTCTCAGTAGTGGCCTGTGGTCAGTTGTGTCTCAGTAGTGGCCTGTGGTCAGTTGTGTCTCAGTAGTGGCCTGTGGTCAGTTGTGTCTCAGTAGTGGCCTGTGGTCAGTTGTGTCTCAGTAGTGGCCTGTGGTCAGTTGTGTCTCAGTAGTGGCCTGTGGTCAGTTGTGTCTCAGTAGTGGCCTGTGGTCAGTTGTGTCTCAGTAGTGGCCTGTGGTCAGTTGTGTCTCAGTAGTGGCCGGTGGTCAGTTGTGTCTCAGTAGTGGCCTGTGGTCAGTTGTGTCTCAGTAGTGGCCTGTGGTCAGTTGTGTCTCAGTAGTGGCCGGTGGTCAGTTGTGTCTCAGTAGTGGCCTGTGGTCAGTTGTGTCTCAGTAGTGGCCGGTGGTCAGTTGTGTCTCAGTAGTGGCCTCTGGTCAGTTGTGTCTCAGTAGTGGCCTGTGGTCAGTTGTGTCTCAGTAGTGGCCTGTGGTCAGTTGTGTCTCAGTAGTGGCCTGTGGTCAGTTGTGTCTCAGTAGTGGCCTGTGGTCAGTTGTGTCTCAGTAGTGGCCTCTGGTCAGTTGTATCAGAGTAGTGGCCTGTGGTCAGTTGTGTCTCAGTAGTGGCCTGTGGTCAGTTGTGTCTCAGTAGTGGCCGGTGGTCAGTTGTGTCTCAGTAGTGGCCGGTGGTCAGTTGTGTCTCAGTAGTGGCCTGTGGTCAGTTGTGTCTCAGTAGTGGCCTGTGGTCAGTTGTGTCTCAGTAGTGGCCTGTGGTCAGTTGTATCAGAGTAGTGCCTGTGGTCAGTTGTGTCTCAGTAGTGGCCTGTGGTCAGTTGTGTCTCAGTAGTGGCCTGTGGTCAGTTGTATCAGAGTAGTGCCTGTGGTCAGTTGTGTCTCAGTAGTGGCCTGTGGTCAGTTGTGTCTCAGTAGTGGCCTGTGGTCAGTTGTGTCTCAGTAGTGGCCGGTGGTCAGTTGTGTCTCAGTAGTGGCCTGTGGTCAGTTGTGTCTCAGTAGTGGCCTCTGGTCAGTTGTATCAGAGTAGTGCCTGTGGTCAGTTGTGTCTCAGTAGTGGCCTGTGGTCAGTTGTGTCTCAGTAGTGGCCTGTGGTCAGTTGTATCAGAGTAGTGCCTGTGGTCAGTTGTGTCTCAGTAGTGGCCTGTGGTCAGTTGTGTCTCAGTAGTGGCCGGTGGTCAGTTGTGTCTCAGTAGTGGCCTGTGGTCAGTTGTGTCTCAGTAGTGGCCTGTGGTCAGTTGTATCAGAGTAGTGCCTGTGGTCAGTTGTGTCTCAGTAGTGGCCGGTGGTCAGTTGTGTCATAGTAGTGGCCTGTGGTCAGTTGTGTCTCAGTAGTGGCCTCTGGACAGTTGTATCAGAGTAGTGCCTGTGGTCAGTTGTGTCTCAGTAGTGGCCTGTGGTCAGTTGTGTCTCAGTAGTGGCCGGTGGTCAGTTGTGTCATAGTAGTGGCCTGTGGTCAGTTGTGTCTCAGTAGTGGCCTGTGGTCAGTTGTGTTTCAGTAGTGGCAGGTGGTCAGTTGTGTCTCAGTAGTGGCCTGTGGTCAGTTGTGTCTCAGTAGTGGCCTGTGGTCAGTTGTGTCTCAGTAGTGGCCTGTGGTCAGTTGTGTCTCAGTAGTGGCCTGTGGTCAGTTGTGTCTCAGTAGTGGTCTGTGGTCAGTTGTGTCTCAGTAGTGGCCTGTAGTCAGTTGTGTCTCAGTAGTGGCCTGTGGTCAGTTGTGTCTCAGTAGTGGCCTGTGGTCAGTTGTGTCTTAGTAGTGGCCTGTGGTCAGTTGTGTCTCAGTAGTGGCCTGTGGTCAGTTGTGTCTCAGTAGTGGCCTGTGGTCAGTTGTGTCTCAATAGTGGCCTGTGGTCAGTTGTGTCTCAGTAGTGGCCTCTGGTCAGTTGTGTCTCAGTAGTGGCCGGTGGTCAGTTGTGTCTCAGTAGTGGGCGGTGGTCAGTTGTGTCTCAGTAGTGGCCTCTGGTCAGTTGTGTCTCGGTAGTGGCCTGTGGTCAGTTGTGTCTCAGTAGTGGCCGGTGGTCAGTTGTGTCTCAGTAGTGGGCGGTGGTCAGTTGTGTCTCAGTAGTGGCCGGTGGTCAGTTGTGTCTCAGTAGTGGCCTCTGGTCAGTTGTGTCTCAGTAGTGGCCTGTGGTCAGTTGTGTCTCAGTAGTGGCCTGTGGTCAGTTGTGTCTCAGTAGTGGCCTGTGGTCAGTTGTGTCTCAGTAGTGGCCTGTGGTCAGTTGTGTCTCAGTAGTGGCCTGAGGTCAGTTGTGTCTCAGTAGTGGCCTGTGGTCAGTTGTGTCTCAGTAGTGGCCTGTGGTCAGTTGTGTCTCAGTAGTGGCCTGTGGTCAGTTGTGTCTCAGTAGTGGCCTGTGGTCAGTTGTGTCTCAGTAGTGGCCTGTGGTCAGTTGTGTCTCGGTAGTGGCCGGTGGTCAGTCCACGTTTATGTGGAACCTCTAACCTCTACTTGTATTTATTTGCTGTCTTCAAGACTACTCCATTTGAAATTGTGCTACTTTGTGAATTTTATGGAAATTGATTTTTTTTTACCATTTCATGTAAATTAACGATGTTCCTATTTTTTGTTTACTTTGGAAAGTTAATAGCTGCTGAACAGAGTACTGGCTTACATAACCACTCGTGCAAGGACTCAAGCTGTACCAAGACCAGTTTGTGGAGGTCTCTGAAGACAACTCTGTAATTTGCTTGTTCTTGGGTTATTTGATTTCAAGGAGCTTCGAGTAATGTTTTGGTCATACAAATCAACAGCGATGAGCGTGCGTTTAAATGTTTGTATTTTTCTCTGTCCTTCAACAAGTGTTTGTACTTCTTCAGTGAAGTTTGCTTTAGTTTATATATGAAAGATACAACGTTAATTCCTGTCATTTAATTAAGTTATTCCACTGTATAACCCTCATATATGCTCTTCAACTCAAGGTACATATCCAACCGGTGCACATATAGTGAGACTAATATAAACATATAATACAAAGTGCACAAAGTGTGGCCCGTAGCAAGATGACCCAGGAGAGTGTTGTGAAGGTGGACCTCCAGCGGGGGAGCACCACCACCCGCACTGAGCCCACACGCACCAGAAGACTCCGTCTCCTTAAACAGGTAACTGCTCTATACCTCTACCGTCTCCTTAAACAGGTAACTGCTCTATACCTCTACCGTCTCCTTAAACAGGTAACTGCTCTATACCTCTACCGTCTCCTTAAACAGGTAACTGCTCTATACCTCTACCGTCTCCTTAAACAGGTAACTGCTCTATACCTCTACCGTCTCCTTAAACAGGTAACTGCTCTATACCTCTACCGTCTCCTTAAACAGGTAACTGCTCTATACCTCTACCGTCTCCTTGAACAGGCAACTGCTCTATACCACTACCGTCTTCTTGGACAGGTAACTGATCTCTACCGTTTCCGTCTTCTTAGACAAGTAGCTGTTCTCTACCTCTACCCTCTCATTAGACAGGTAACTGCTCTTTACCACTACTGTCTCATCAGACAGGTAACCGCTCTCTCCCACTACCATATTCTTAGACAAGTAACTGCTCTCTAAAATTACCGTCTTCCAGGTAAAGGCTCTCTAAGTAACTGCCTAAGTTTGCTTCTGTCTGGGGTATCAGTTTTCTGTCAGAGTGTATGTCTCTGTACATGATTTCTAACAATGTAATTTTGTTATGTTTATTCTGCTTTTTTGGCTTAAGAGTATAGTTAATATAAAGTTTGTGTTTTATACACAAACATGTTTGTGTTTGTGTTTGAGGCCTGGTCGACGACCGGGCCTCTGGAACGCTAAGCCCCGGAAGCACCTCAAAGTATATAGGTCACATATATCTGAGGACTTGTGCAAGTGGTCGAGGCTCAGCTAAAGTGGCATGCTTGCTCGTTATCTTGAATATTTGTGTATTATTATTATACGTACTCCTCTACCTGTGTTTGAAATTGCTGAGCTTTAGCTCTTGAGACCAACATTTCCACAATCGTGTGGTTCTCAGGCTTACAAATAATTATTTAGTTATTTTTGATCTAGATCTAAATCTGATTAAGAGTTTACTGTCACAAGTTCACTTCCATATTCCTTCCAATTATTTAGTATTTTTACAATTAGGAAGTTGATGTAACTGTTTCGAATACTTGGGCCCTTGTTGATGCCTCTGTAATTTTAAATAGTCTGAAATTGTCTAACCTGTTACTTCACTACAGTATTTTCTAAACCGTGATAAAAGAGAAATTCAACTCTCTTTTAGTAATGTGAGGCTCAGTTTCCTGATAACTCATTCCTCTCAACTCAGGGTCTAGCCTGTTTTGAACCACAAGATTTTTTGTTAACTGTGTTTGTTAGGAGAAATATGGACTCAAATGGAAAATTGAAATATGAAAATATGTTGATCCAAATATGCTACAAATTAATAAAGTTCAAAGTGCGTCTCAAGAAATAGGTTCAATGTGCTGGCAACATCCAGATAATTTACTCTGTCCAATTCTCTGTTTTTCTCTCTCGTCAGTCACTTATGTCCGGCGTGGTTCTCAGCACCACTCTTTATTACTTTGCACTTAGAGAATTCTAACTCTAACAACCAGTTTTTCGGTTGTTTCTTGCACCTTCTTGAACTCTTGCACCTTCTTGAACTCTTGCACCTTCTTGAACTTATCTATCTACCCGCTAGATAATTATGCAAGATTGGGAGACAGCTCTCATGCTGGAAAGCAGCTCTCATGCTGGTAGACAACTCTCAAGTTCGAAGACAATACTCACGCTGCTAGACATCCCTTACGTTCGTAGACAATACTCAGGAGGGTAGACAACCATCACGCAAGTAGACAACTTTCCAGCTCGTAGCGACACTCATGCTGGTAGACAACTTTCCAGCTCGTAGCGACACTCATGCTGGTAGACAACTCTCACGTTAGTAGACAACTCTCACACTGGTAGACAACTCTCACACTGGTAGACAACTCTCACACTGGTAGATAACTCTCCCGTTGGTAGACAGTTCTGACGCTAGTAGACAACTCTCACGCTAGTAGATAACTCTCACTATGGTAGACAACTCTCACGCTGGTAGACAATACTCACCCTGGTAGACAAATCTCACACTGGTAGACAACTCTCATGCTGGTAGACAACTCTCATGCTAGTAGACAACTCTCACGCTAGTGGGCAACTCTCACTATGGTAAACAAATCTCACACTGGTAGACAACTCTCATGCTGGTAGACAACTCTCATGCTGGTAGACAACTCTCATGCTGGTAGACAACTCTCACGCTAGTAGACAACTCTCACGCTAGTAGACAACTCTCACGCTAGTAGACAACTCTCACACTAGTAGACAACTCTCACGTTAGTAGACAACTCTCACGCTAGTAGACAACTCTCACGTCAGTAGACAACTCTCACGTCAGTAGACAACTCTCACGTTAGTAGACAACTCTCACGTTAGTAGACAACTCTCACGCTAGTAGACAACTCTCACGTTAGTAGACAACTCTCACGTTAGTAGACAACTCTCACGCTAATAGACAACTCTCACGCTAGTAGACAACTCTCACGCTGGTTGAAAACTTTCACGTTAGTAGACAACTCTGGTGGGCAACTCTCTCTGTGATAGACAACTCTCACGCTGGTAGACAATACTCACTCTGGTTGATAACTCTCATGCTAGTAGACAACTCTCACGCTGGTAGACATTACTCATGCTGGTAGACAAATCTCAAGCTAGTAGACAACTCTTAAACTGGTAGACAATACTCACACTAGTAGACAACTGTCATATTACTAGACAACTCTCATGCAGGTAGAAAATATTCACGCTGGTAGACAACTCTCATGCTAGAAGACAACTCTCGCTGGTAGACAATACTCACGCTGAAGACAATACTCACGCTGGTAGACAACTCTCAGGCAAGTTTTTTTTATTTTTTATTTTTACATGCAAGCATGCAAGGTAAAGACAATGAATACAATAAAATATCACAGAAAACAAAAACAAAATAAGAAGCCACCNAGGTTTTGATAAAAATGCTATGCCCAAGATACCATCCAGGTGCGGCGGGGAAGTGGTTCATATAGCCTCGGCTATCACTTCCTTATGTCCGGTCGTGATGGTCAAGTGGTTAAGGCATCCCTGTACATACCAGTTGCGTTGCTCCTGGAGTATGGGTTCGAGTCACTTCTGGGGTGTGAGTTTTCAGTTGTATCTAGTCCTGGGGACCATTCAGGCTTGTTTGCATTTGTGTTCCTCACGTGTTGCCCCAAAAAATGAGGTGATTTGATAAAATGCTATGCCCAAGATAACCATCCAGTGCCGGCGGGGAAGTGGTTCATATAGCCTCGGCTATCACTTCCTTATGTCCGGTCGTGATGGTCAAGTGGTTTAAGGCATCCCTGTACATACCAGTTGCGTTGCTCCTGGGAGTATGGGTTCGAGTCACTTCTGGGGTGTGAGTTTTCAGTTGTATCTAGTCCTGGGGACCATTCAGGCTTGTTTGCATTTGTGTTCCTCACGTGTTGCCCCAAAAAATGAGGTGATTTGATAAAATGCTATGCCCAAGATAACCATCCAGGTGCCGGCGGGGAAGTGGTTCATATAGCCTCGGCTATCACTTCCTTATGTCCGGTCGTGATGGTCAAGTGGTTTAAGGCATCCCTGTACATACCAGTTGCGTTGCTCCTGGGAGTATGGGTTCGAGTCACTTCTGGGGTGTGAGTTTTCAGTTGTATCTAGTCCTGGGGACCATTCAGGCTTGTTTGCATTTGTGTTCCTCACGTGTTGCCCCAAAAATGAGGTGATTTGATAAAATGCTATGCCCAAGATAACCATCCAGTGCCGGCGGGGAAGTGGTTCATATAGCCTCGGCTATCACTTCCTTATGTCCGGTCGTGATGGTCAAGTGGTTTAAGGCATCCCTGTACATACCAGTTGCGTTGCTCCTGGGAGTATGGGTTCGAGTCACTTCTGGGTGTGAGTTTTCAGTTGTATCTAGTCCTGGGGACCATTCAGGCTTGTTTGCATTTGTGTTCCTCACGTGTTGCCCCAAAAAATGAGGTGATTTGATAAAATGCTATGCCCAAGATAACCATCCAGGTGCCGGCGGGGAAGTGGTTCATATAGCCTCGGCTATCACTTCCTTATGTCCGGTCGTGATGGTCAAGTGGTTTAAGGCATCCCTGTACATACCAGTTGCGTTGCTCCTGGGAGTATGGGTTCGAGTCACTTCTGGGGTGTGAGTTTTCAGTTGTATCTAGTCCTGGGGACCATTCAGGCTTGTTTGCATTTGTGTTCCTCACGTGTTGCCCAAAAAATGAGGTGATTTGATAAAATGCTATGCCCAGATACCATCCGTGCCGGCGGGGAAGTGGTTCATATAGCCTCGGCTATCACTTCCTTATGTCCGGTCGTGATGGTCAAGTGGTTTAAGGCATCCCTGTACATACCAGTTGCGTTGCTCCTGGGAGTATGGGTTCGAGTCACTTCTGGGGTGTGAGTTTTCAGTTGTATCTAGTCCTGGGGACCATTCAGGCTTGTTTGCATATATATATAAATATATATATATATTATATATATATATATATTAATAATATAATATATATATATATATATATATATTTAATATATATATATATATATCATGATATATAAATAAGTCAACAGATAATTCATATTAGCAAGAGATGGTAACACCGGCTGGAGACGGTACACAAAGGGGGGAAGGGGGAGGAGGAGGGGACGGTTGGGAAGGGAGAATTTCAAGATGTTACGGTCACCCGTAATACATAATTACATGAAATAATTTAAAGTATCATATACAAGATAAGTACCAAACCTTGCCTCTGTGGTATACATCTCACAGTACAGAATATAATTTACCAACATGACAAGAGGACAATTCAATGAACAGCAATGAATTTGATATATCACAGTATAAGCTCGTCATACATCAAGTATATAACTGTATACATTCAATATCGTAATACACATAGGTTGTCCTATACAGCAATACGTAACATTCTATACTATAAGCCATAATGGTGTTTTCCAAACTACAAGACATTAAGTTTCCTCTATTTCCTCTACTTCCCATATATCCCAAATACATGGCACGTGCGTTTGGGTACTAAAACTAATATGTATAGGTATATTAAACATACAATGGTAATACGTAATTTATACTAGAATATTGTCAAAAGAAGATTATATAGATATAATAATATTTGTGATACTAGGCTAATCAGCCAGGATATCACTATACAGTTTGAACGCATCATACACTAGCCACAGTACGATCATACTGATGTATGTGTGGTCATAACAATGACCTACATAACAGTGACCATTTCCCCATCCTTGTTATCTTCTCTTTTCACCCTCCTGTCTCCTTACCTAGGTGGCAATTTGCCATAGCTGACTGGAACCTCTTCACCTTTCGCACTACTTATTCCGACCTCTCTCATCTGCCTCTCCCCCGAGCCCTCCTCCTATTCAATGACACTATTTTTTATACTGTCCTCTGCTCTGTTCCTCGCTCTAACTACCAGGGCATGCGGAAGTGCATTCCCTGGTTAAATGCAGACTGTTCTCGGGCTGTCCACTGTAAGCATGTAGCCTGGAAGGAACACCATCGCCAACGGACGCCCGATTCTATTATATTGTTTCGGAAGGCGAGTGCGGTACGGCTTAGCGTGATGGTTGGAGATCTGTTGTTTCCATAATTACGACTGACGCTCCTCTGCTGCAGACCTGGAAGAAAATCCGTAAGATAGTGGGTAACTTTGTTCCAGATGTCCAGCTAGCCCTTCACCTCCGTGGTTCAATTGTGGCGAATCCGGTGTCGGTCGTGACCGAACTAGGTTCACACTTTTTCGACTGTTAGCTCCGGTTCTCATCTTCCTCCTTCTTTCCTTACACGTAAGTCCCTTCTTGAATCTTGTTCATTAGATATTCACACTCATCTTCAGCTTCCCTATAACGAACCTTTCTTTCTCTCTCAGAACTCCAGTCTGCCCTGGCCATCTGCGGCTCTATGGCCGCGGGCTCAGATGATATTCAGTATGAGATGCTTCGCCATCTTCCTCCAGGCACGTTTCAGTATTTATTGAATGCTTATAACCATGTCTAGGAGTCTTCGTCAGTCCCTGAGGACTGGCTTGAGGCTGTTGTTCTTCTTATTTGAAAACCTGGTTCTCTAGGGTCATTCCCAACAGACTTCCGCCCCATTTTTCTAACGAGTTGCGTCTGCAAACTCTTTGAACGTATGATCAATGTCCGTCTGATGTGGTTCTTGGAACGCTATCACCACCTCTCCCCTTCTCAATTTGGCTTTCGCAAGTCTTGCAGCACGAATGATGTTTTTGTGAACTTGGAGGTCTATATTCCTACTTTCTTTGCTGCGAAGACCTCCGTGGCTGCTGTCCTTTTTGACCTGGAAAAGGCATATGACACCACCTAGATACCACATTCTGTCCCAACTACGTTCTTTTGGCCTTCGTGGTAACCTCCCTCTCCCGTCATTCCTTTAGAGTGTGGCTTGGTACTGTTCTCTCTGCCTCTTTTCGGCAAATCGAAGGTGTACCCCAAAGTAGTGCTCTGAGCACTATTATTTTCCTGGTTGCCCTCAATGGTCTTCTTTCCTCCCTTCCTTCTCGCATTTTCTCAGCTCTCTATGTTGACGATCTTACCCTCTGCTGATGACTCGCCTTTCCTCCTATGGGGGTCTTCAACTTGAGATTGATCCCGTGTCGTCTTGGGTCACCACTCATGGCTTCAAGTTCTCTACAACTAAGACTTGTGCTATGTCCTTTCCTAGAAAACAGGTCGTTCTTCGACCCCCTCTGTAGCTTTATGGTAATCCTTTTTTGTATAAGTAAATAAATAAATAAATGTTTATTTAGGTAAGGTACATACATACAAGAGATTTTACAAAGATTTATGGATTTATAGATAGAGCTAGTACATACAATGCCTAAAGCCACTATTACGCAAAGCGTTTCGGGCAAAGGATTTTGCTAAACTTCTGGAGTTAATCTTTGACACTCATTTGCCTTGGTCACCCGATATCTCTTACCTCTGAGTTGAATGCTCTAAGGCCCTTAACTTACTTAAGGTCTTGTCCCATATTTCTCAGGGAGCGATAGGCACATGCTTCTCTTTTTACATTCCTCTCTCGTGCTGTCTAAACTCGATTATGGCTGTCCTGCTTATTCGTCTGCCTCTACCTCAACTCATCGTCGACTGGATGCTCATCACCATACTGGGTTACGCCTCAGCTCTGGTGCCTTTCGCTCGACTCCTACCCAGATCTTGTATGTTGAAACCGGCAACCTGTCTCTACAGGATCGCCGTGATCGCTACTGTCTTCGATCCTTTGCTTGGTCCCTAAAACACCCTCAGTCTTGCTTTTGTCGTACTTTGACCATTACCTCTCCTGTGGGCCTTGTTCACCTTCCCCTTTCTCTACGATTGTCTTGCTTGCAAGATTCTCTCTTGGTTCGTTATACCAATATTTCTCCTCGTGTCGTTCCACACATGCCCTCATGGCCTTAGTCTCTGTTCCTAAGTTTTGTAGAACCTTGACCCATATGACTAAAGCTTTTACCCCTCCTACAGTTCTCGAACGCCTTTTCATTGCTCACTCTTTTCACACTACGTCTTCACAGATGGTTCTAAGTCTGCAGACAGTGTAGGACAATCCGTTGTTTTTCCCTGTCTGCACGTATATGTGTCGCCATCCAACGGAGACTAGCATCTTCACGGCAGAACTTCATGCAATTTTGTATGCTCTTCATCAACTGCTTTCTCGCTGTCACTCTTCCTTTGTTGTTGTAGTTGACTCCCACAGTGCCCTCATGGCACTGGAGTCCTTTAATCCTGTCCATCCTGTGGTCGTCGAAATTCAATATTAGCAGTCTATTTCTTATCTCCAGCAGATTTAAGACAGTCAAGTTTTGCTTGGTTCTCCAGCCATATTGGTGTTAGGTTAAATGAGCGCGCAGACACTGCCGCAAAGGACGCTATCTGCATTTGTCATATTTCCCGCAAAGGTGTTCCTTATTTTGACTTCTACCAATATTTTCATTCCTCAATCAGTGCCTGTTGGCAGGATCACTGGTCATCTGTTACTGGTAACCATATGCATGCTCTTAAGGGTAGTGTGTCCCAATGGCCATCCTCCTACAACTGTAACCGACAGTGGGAAACGACTCTGGCATGGTTATGTATTGGCCATACCCGATTAACTCACAGACACTTGATGAAGCAACGTTCGGCTCCTACGTGTACAAACTGCATTGTCCCTCTTGCAGTCGTGCATATTCCTGTTGAATGTCCTGACTTCCAGGATGTGCATGTGCCTTGCTTCCTGACTGTCCTTCGCAGTCACCTGTCCCTTGATAGAATCCTTGGTGAATCAGACACCTTTGATGGTGTTCGCCTTATGCCCTTTTGTTCTCGTATTGGCATCCTTAGTGATATTTAGTGCCTTTAGAATATCCCACACATTTGATGCTGATACATAGCCTCTCCTGCTTAGTGCCTTCTTTTGAAAATGACTTACTTTTATTACAACTAGTATATTACAACCTGTCTTCTTACAAATTACGTCTGAATTTGGACGGTTGCCCGTATGGCCGAAAATGAATGTAATTTGAAAATGAAAAAATTGATAATAAATTTTTTATATTTTTTTAACCAAAATAGCAAATTAAGGGTCCTCTGGTAGGTTCGGAGGGCAAGAAGTTCTCCAAAGGTTTCAAAACGTCATGAAAACCGTTAACTGAAAGTTTCCTCTCCTATAAGGTTTCAAAACGTCATGAAAACCGTTAATTGAAAGTTTCCTCTCCTAACCTAACCGAGTAAGCCAGAGGACTCAAAACAGAAAACGGGACAGTACATCACTTTCGTCAGCTGATTTCGTTTCAAATTACGTCCATTTTTGGCTATAGCACGAGCATACGAGCAAAAAGCGACGTTATTTTAAGAGGACGGGTTGAACAAACATCGATTATGTAAATTCAAGATTAAATATCATTACTATAGCAAAGTGAATTAGATATAAAAACAACTTTAAGACACAATGAAAATGTCTTTTCATTTGAAATATATATATATTTTTTTTTTGGTATGGTAAATATTGTCCTACACGGCTGAAACTTATGTCAGTAAGAGGGCTTAACAGTTCTATTCTGCAAACACATTTCATTGAAATTTAACAAATGTTTACTTTCAAAGGTATGCCCCATTAGTGCTACTTAAAGTGTATACATTATGTACAATATGTAGTTCTGGCTAACAATTTATTCATTATCTACAATATGTAGTTCTGTCTTACACACATAAATCACAATAGCGTGATGCATCATATGAACAAATCCACAAGGGCTGTGACGAAGATTCGAACCTACGTCCAAGAGCATCCCAGACGCTGCCTTAATCGTCTGAGCTACGACATGGTCAAAAGAATTGCAACCAGAAGTTCTACTGAACTTACATGGATTCTGCAGCCTCTCCGAGACACAAACCAGGATTTTGCGCAATTCCCCCATGCACTCGAGCTATGTTAATAGGCTGTTCTACCCCTTCACCCTTACTTCATTACAAACAGAAATCACAATAGCGTGATGCATCAAATGAACAAATCCAATGAACGGCCAATGAACGGCCCTTGTGGATTTGTTCATCACGCTATTGTGATTTCAGTGTGTAATGAAGTAAGGGCAAAGAG
This sequence comes from Procambarus virginalis, assembly GCA_020271785.1. Taxonomy (NCBI): domain Eukaryota; kingdom Metazoa; phylum Arthropoda; class Malacostraca; order Decapoda; family Cambaridae; genus Procambarus; species Procambarus virginalis. The sequence goes on along the minus strand of WNGS01166008.1, from coordinate 17,496 downwards.
GGAGAACAGCCTATTGACATAACTCGAGTGCATGGAAAAATTGTGTAAAATCCAGGTTTGTGTCTCGGAGAGGCTGCATGATCCAAGTAAGCTCAGTAGAACTTCTGGTTGCAATTTTTTTTTACCATGTCGTAGCTCAGACGATTAAGGCAGCGTCTGGGATGCTCTCGAACGTAGGTTCGAATCCTCGTCACGGCCCTTGTGGATTTGTTCTGTCCTACAGTGTGTACATTAACTCCAGATGTAGTGCTAGATTACACTGAGTGTATTGTATACAAAATTTAGTGTTAACTTACAGAGCGTACATTATTTAAAATATGTTATGATATCTTTCAGTGGTACAGTATCTTCAATATGTAGTTCTTGCTTACACTGTGTGCATTATATAAAAAAATGTGCAAGCTTACAATGTGTACATTATCTACGGTATGTAGTGCTAGCTTACAGTGTGTACATTATCTACAATATGTAGTGTAGTGGAAGAAAATGCAAGATTGAACCAGTGAAGAGCAGAGGTGCCATAGGCACAATCAGAGAACACTGTATAAACATCAGAGGTCCGCGGTTGTTCAACGTCCTCCCAGCGACTATAAGAAATATTGCCGGAACAACCGTTGACATCTTCAAGAGAAATTGGACTGTTTCCTAAGAGAAGTCCCGGATCAGCCGGGCTGTGGTGGGTATGTGGCTCTGCGGGCCGCTCCAAGCAACAGCCTGGTGGATCAAACTCTCACAAGTCGAGCCTGGCCTCGGGCCGGCTTGGGGAGTAGAAGAACTCCCAGAACCCCATCAACCAGGTATCAACCAGGTATCAAGTGCTAGCTTACAGTGTGTACATACACTACAATATGTAGTGCTAGCTTACAGTGTGTACATACACTACAATATGTAGTGCTAGCTACAGTGTGTACATACACTACAATATGTAGGGCTAG
>WNGS01166007.1:10000-12264 GCA_020271785.1 Procambarus virginalis | reverse complement strand
AATTACGTAGCTTATAGAGGTACGTAACATATGGCACCTACGTCCGTAGAGCATCTCATAAGGAGATACTCCTAGAGACTCATTGGGGAGACTTCTGAAAATGCACATGATGAGGTCAAGTTGTTTATCCCAGTCTTTCAAGGTTTCATTGCAAAATTTTTAGGAGTGCTTTAATGTTTGGTGACTACGTTCAAAAGAACCCTGTGAAGCAGGATGATAGGGGCTGGACAATACCTGAGTGATGTTGAACTCTTCCAGTGTCTTCTTGAAGAGATCACTGGTGAAGTTGGAGCCACAGTCACTTTGAACATCCTGTTGAAATCCGTATTGAGTAAAGATCTCCAATAGTTGTTTCACCTCCGTAGCAGCCGTAATGTTCTTTACAGGAACTGCTATGGGGAATCTGGTAGTTGGACACAGGATGGTTAGTATATAAGCGTTGCCAGAACTGGTCCGGGTTAAAGGACCAACACAGTTTATGATGAGTCTGTGGAAAGGTTCCGCAGGCACCTGGATGGAATGAAAGGAGCCTTGGGAATTGGGATGTTAGGTTTCCTCCCCCATCTGACACATATGACACTGTTGCATGTAACTTTTGACGTCTTTAACCATACCTGGCCAGTAGTAGTCTTGCCTGATTCAGAGATAGGTTTTGTTAAAACCATAGTGAGAAAGTGCTCCGTGGGCCAGGTGTAGAATGTCGGGTCAATATAGGAATGTAGATCAATTGATTGGGCAAATTCAACATTTGCCCAATCGTCATCCTCCTTCAGCTTACTGGGTCTGTACCTGCGGTAGAGCAAGTGATTCTCTAGGAAGAACCCAGGGATACTGTCAGGTTAAGTCTCAGCCTGGAAGAATAATGGTGTTAATGAAGGATCCTCCCTCTGCAACTTACGGAACTCCAACATAGTAAGATTCGGTGGTAGATTCTGAGGGTCTTGAAGGACAGCGGTAGCAGTAGAGTCAGCTGGTTGCGGGCATGCAGCTTGTGCACGGGTGGTCACCAAAACCGGAGGAGAAACTTCATCACTTTCTTGGACCTCTGCTGGAACATACTTAAAGATGGGATTGTCCACTACAGAGTTACACACCTGAGGTTTGTCCATGATGATCAGGTTGGAAGGTTGCAGATCTTCTGCCAAGTCATTACCCAGGAGAAGTTGCACTCCAGACTTGGGAAAAGGCTTTTCCCTGATGGCGACTTGGACTTCACCGGTCACGAAAGGACAATCCAGGTACACTCTGGCGAATGGATACGGAGTGGTAGCAGTGTGGTCAGTGATAAGTACGGTTTCTCCGGTGTAGGTGATGTTAGGCACAGCCGATTTCAATATTACTGACTGAAGAGCCGCTGTGTCCCTCAAGTTCTTCAATTTGAAACGTCCCTCCGAATCTGTACCGTTGGCAGAGACAGTTCCAGGATACAGGTGTTTGCTGAAGAGAGAAAGATCATTAATAGGAACACCAACATTCATCACAGGCTTACCAGACTTAGGAGGAGTCGGTTTGGGTTTAGGAGTTTCACTATTGCCTTTGTATTGAGCTTTTCCACATTTACCCATGGTATGCCCATAGAGCTTGCAATACATACAATACAATTGAGAGCTCGCTTGATCGGTACTCACTTTATCATAACTATACCAAGACTTCTTACTGGAGGTGGGTGGTGTTAGCCGGTGTATGAGGCTGTAGGTGTCAGCCGACTTCGCACATCTGATGTAGTCGGTTTCTTCTTTGTCTGCTAAATATAAACGGATGGAAGGGGGAACACGTCTAAAGAATTCCTCAACCAGAACGAGGTTGACGAGTTCTGAAAATGTAGAGACATATGCTGCTTCCAGCCATTTCATGAAATATCTTTCCTTTGTATTGGCAAATTCTAAAAAGGTGGTGGTACTTGCCTTTAGATAATCACGGAATTTTCATCTGTAGCTTTCGGCGGAGAGAAGGTAGGCGTCTAAAACTGCTTGCTTCAGGGTCTGGTAGTTATTCTCAGACGCTAAGGTACTGAGAGTAACTGAAGCTCTACCTGTGAGATGCACTCTGAGAAGGGTAGACCACTGATCTTCAGGCAAGCTAAGTTTTTTAGCTAGGGTCTCACAAGTGGTGAAAAACACGTCTATCTCTGTCTCAATGAATGGTGTCATTAACTTACTTGCATGGGAGACATTGAAACTTACGGGAAGACTAGCTGTAGCTTGTTGGCGCTGAGTGTGGTGTGTAGTTTCCAAAACGAGTTCTTGTCGACGATATTCGAGAGC
>WNGS01166007.1:0-5000 GCA_020271785.1 Procambarus virginalis | reverse complement strand
GGAGTCTCTTAGGTATTCCGGTAGTATTTCCTTAACTAATTCACCTGTAGCACTGGTCGAGGATAAGAATGCCGGCAATGCTAACTGTGTCGCCTTGCGAATACCTATTCCCCCGAGTCTAACTGGGAGTGTTGCTTGGTCCCATTGGTCATCTTGCAGGGAGAGGTTTAACACTTTCACGGTTAATGACCTTAGGAGCGAGTCATATTCTGTTAATTTTGGGCTGTCGAAGGAGGGAGCACACCTTAGGAAATAGGTCAGTCTGGGCAAAGCCAGGCACCTTGTGAGAAGGTACAAAGCATCGTGGGCGTCCAAGGCCCCTATTCTTCCCTCCATCCTCCTCAGGTCGTTCAGCTTTTCTTCGAGGACTACCTCTATGGCGCTCGAGCCCAGAGGTGCCCCTAGCAGCACACTGTCGGTGGGAGCGATCACTTGGGCTCCTGGCAATATGGTTCGCACTGCATCTATGGTTGGTTGGCTAGATGAGATGATTTCACACTTTAAAGGGTTTAGGTGAGTCCTAACTCCTCTCCCTTAGATTTCACCAGCTGTAGATCTTCTAGCAGGGCCTCCTGTGTCCCTGCCAGGGTGCCATCGTCCAGGAACCAGATGTTGAGTTCGCTGGTCAACCTGCTTGTAACCTCTTTAACAGCCATGCAAAAAAGAAAAGGGGCAAGTGGGTCTCCCTGCTGGACACCTTCTGCAGAAACAACTTCGTGTTCCCCAAACAACAGCGTCGATTCCCTACTGTACCCTGCTGAGACGAAGGGGAGTAGAGAAGGAAAGCTTGTTCGAACTGCTTCCAGTACCACATCCCTTTTTACCTGGTTGAAGGCATTTTTAAAGTCTAATTTAATTAATGCCTTATTTTCTGGGAGGTGCTTGATATAGGCTCGTGCTGCATGAGCTGCTGCTTCACAGCCATGGGGGACACCGAACCCTAGTTGATGGGGTCGAAGCATCGTTGCAGCGTCTATGCTAATTTTTCTGACAGCTGCCCTAGCAACAAGGCGCCGAAGCGTGTTACCCACGGCAATGGGTCTGACTCCACCATCCTTCTTCTTAAGGGCACAGAGGGATGCTCCGAAGAAAAAGGGTTTAATTGTATCTGGGATCAACCCAGAGAGGCAGTCGTTGACAAACTTCGTGACCTCTGACAATAGTGTCTCGGCAACTTCTCCGAGAACTGGATTTACCATCTCCTTGAGGTGCTGAGGTCTTACTCCAGTGTATCCCCCTGCTGAACCTGGCGGAAATGACATGATGGCTTTGTATACCTCTGACGCTTGGAGGAATAGAGGTACCATGTCCGGGACATTTGTGTCCCGAGCATTGGGTTCCCACGGTACTCTAGGAGGGTGCTTCTCTCTCAGTGAGTTGGCGATAGCGAGATTTCTAGGGGCGATTGTGTCTTCGCTGGTAAGTAACCTAATTGCTCCTACTGTGTTGCCCTCTTCAGTTTTTTTGGTTACTTGTGTTCCTAGTTTAAAATTGTCATTGGAACTCTTGGGTCTGCCACGACGGTTTTTGCGTTGAGGAGGGATGGGGATCAAGTTGTCAGCTCTGGGGAAATTATTTATTGCCCTAGTGACTGATGAGGCTAGTAACTTGCCTCCTCTTGCAAGTACGCCTATGCAAATATTGCCAAAAAGGAGCAAATTATGCCAGGCTTTGATGGTACCCGTGGCATTAAGATTTGCAGACCGTTCATTCACTTTCCTTATATATATATATATATATATATATATATATATATATATATATATATATATATATATATATATATATATATATGTATATATATATATATATATATATATATATTCATATATATATATATATATATATATATATATATATATATATATATATATATATATAAGAAATAGAAGAGGTCCTAAGATACTGCCCTGTGGCACTCCAACGGTAATTGGTAGAGTAGAAGAAGTTGTATCATTGATGGTTACACATTGGTGTCTGTCACTAAGATAGAATCGAATGTAGTCAAGGGCAAGGAAACGGATTCCATAATGCTTGAGTTTAAGTCCACATCCATAAGTCTACATCCATATCTCAACTATGGTATTTGTTAGCCATAGACATCACTCTGGCCATAGACATAGACATAGCCATAGACATGTTGGCCTACATAGACATGTAGACATGTTGGCCATAGACATAGACTCTGGCCCCAGACATCACTCGGTACCCCTACTCAAATCTCTGAATATGTTAGATATTAAGTCACTGCACATTCTCTCATGTGTATTATACATATATAAAACGCTGAACTGTAATGCCAATCCTGAACTCAAAAGATTCGTTGAAGGTTGTAACAGAACCCATGAGCACCACACCAGAAATAAATACAGTTTTGATATTCCAAGAGTACGACTTAATCAAACTAGAAATGCTCTACAAATCAAGGGACCTCGAATGTGGAATGACCTTCCCAACCATGTTAAAGACTGTACCTCTCTCAACCAGTTTAAGATAAAAACGAAGCACTATCTAATAAATTCCCTGTAACCTACCTTACTCCTCTATTGTCAACCCATGTCTGTATTTTTTTAAACAACGCTGTTTGTCGACCTAATTGTATTTTTGCTGCTTTTTCAGCCATGTCCCCCCCCCCCTTTTATCCCTATTTTTAATTGTTCTCTACACATTTTTATTCTTTATACTCAATTAGTATTAAGTTTTAGTCATTTAAGTTTTTCATGCCCGAAACGCTTTGCGTAATCGTGGCTTTAGGCATTGTATGTACTAGCCCTGTCTATAAATCAATCATTCTTTGTAAAATCCCTGTATGTATGTACCTTACCTAAATAAACATTTTATTTTATTTTTTTATTTATTTTTTATTTTTTTTTAAGTAAGAGGTAGTTGTGATTAACAGTATCAAAGGCTTTTCTTAGGTCAATGAAGAGTCCAATCGGAAATTCATTTTTGTCAAGGGCTGAGTAGATTATGTCAAGAAGACTAATTTTTTTTAGATATATACAAGAGTTGTTACATTCTTGTACAGCCACTAGTATGCATAAAGTTTCGGGCAAGTCCCTGGAATACGATCCCCACCGCGAAGAATCGTTGTTACAACCAAGTACACATTTTACTGTTGGGTTAAACAGAGGCTACAGTTAAGGATTTGCGCCCAGTAAATCCTTCCCGGCCAGGATACGAACCCATAACAAAGCGCTCATGATTGCATCATTGGTGCTCTTTTGGGACCAGAAGCCAAACTGGCAGGGGCTGAGTATGTCGAATTTTACGAGGTAGGAATAGAGCTGTTTGTAGATAATTTTTTCAAATATTTTTGATAGAATGGGTAGATTTGATATTGGTCTATAATTGTTTATGTCCGCCGGATTGCCTCCTTTATGGACTGGCGTTACTCTTGCTTTTTTAAGGATATCAGGAAAGGTATGACACTCAAGGGATTTGTTGAGCAGTAGAGCTATGGGTGGGGCAAGGGCATGGGAGGCGCTCTTGTATACAATGGACGGAATTTCACTGGTGTTCCCTGCCTTGGTTTTTAGAGAGTGTATGATGGCTACAACATCTGCCGGGCTGATTGGTGAAAGGAGAAGAGAGTTTGGATAGCTGCCTGAGAGATATGTGCTAATATGTGTCTGAGTCTGTGGGATTTTACTGGCAAGATTAGCACCAACCGATGAAAAGAATCTATTAAATTCATTTGCTATTTCTAAATCAGTGTATACCCATCCTTATAGAGTTTTATTTAGTTATGTGAGTGTTGTTTATTTCCTAGGATACTAGAGATTGTTTTCCATGTGCTTTTCATGTTGCCTTTTGCTTCATTGAATCTATTCACATAATATGAAAGTTTTGCCTTTCTTATGATACAGGAGGAGCCCCACATCTATGGATCATCCAATAAAATCAGCAGACTTCTAGATGTTACTACTGCTCGGCTTAGACTCGGTTACAAGTATCTCTGGGAATTCTCATTATCTGCTGATGTAGACCTGACCAAATGTAAACTGTGTCAACTAAATTATTCGCACACCCTCCGTCACTATGTGATGGAGTGCGAAAACATACGTGAATTTAGAAACAATTCTATAACCAATGTTCCAGCGATGTGTAAATATTTCATTCAAAATGATCTGCTACCAGAAATTCTAGCCAAATATCCCCAGTTTGCTAACTGTAGGTAGTAACTGAGTGATTGTAACCTATCCACCGCTACCCACTGGATGGGGGGGGGGGCGGTGTGCAGGACAAACATATAAATTGTGACACTAGCTCTCCACATGTCAGTTGCTTAATTTAGAACCTGTATTTGAGGTCGATCTCGAACCCATTGTTGATGTGACGACTTATATTGAATTTTGTAACTAGCTCATCAAGATTGTAACTTGCTTAGCTAAATGAATTGTGGGGCTCAGTCCCTGAGCCCATTATGTGTCTCTGTAACCCTTTCCACTACCGCCCACGGGATGGGTATGGGGTGCATAATAAATGAACTAAACTAAAACTTATGATACAGGTATAAAGAATAACCATTAGCGGATAAATTAGCACGCGTCGTGGAAGGAGCTGTAGCGAACTTAAAGCGATAGTAGAGGCATAGATAACTGCATTAAAGTACTGGGAGGAGTTGCCGCATGAATGCCATTACTTGCGAGAAGTGATTCCGGGAATAGGCTCATTAGTTGACGGCTAGAAAATTCGCCCCAGCAATCGGGCCCAAAGTTTAAGATAGAAATCAGAACCTATCACAAGAGAGTGTGTAGCCAGAATGCGGAGTACTTGCACTGCGTGCCGGCAGGTGAGGAGCATGCAAGGACCAAACTCAGATACGTGTTAAAGTAAACGTCCCCGCAAGCCAACCGAACAGGGCTACTTGCAAGAGGAGAAATGCAATATGATGCCAAGTAACGTATGTTAAATAGTAATGATGATAAATTAAATAACATATAATAAATTAAGCACTGATGTTGCAGCTAATCAATAAAATGGGCAATATCACAGTT
>WNGS01166004.1:25491-40412 GCA_020271785.1 Procambarus virginalis | reverse complement strand
TTCATAAAACGTAACTATGTATTTTTTGTATATACAGTGGAACCTCGATTAACGAGTGGCTCTATTAACGAGTTTTTCCAGTAACGAGCAAGCCACTCGCAGCAAATTTGTCTCCATTGACGAGCTCGCCTCCATTAACAAGCGAAACCACATGGTGCTTCCTAGCGTCTCGCGGGTTCTCGCAAATTCTCGGACGCCTCCGACGCCAGTGTTGTTGTTGTATCGCACACGACAAGCATCCCTCTGGATTTATTTGCGCTTTTCTCTGTTTTTTTCTGTGGTTTTGAGACTGCAATTTGTAACGCACGATGTCGCCAAAGAAGCTGGTTGCTAAAGACAGTGTTGGAAAGGGGAAAAAAGCGACAATTACTGTGGAAGTGAAGAAGGAAATAATAGCAAAGCACGAGCGTGGTGTGCGTGTGGTTGATCTCGTCAGGGAGTATGGCAGGACCTCATCAACGATTTGTACCATTCTGAAGAGGAAGGAACAATTTAAGACGCTTGAGGTGGCTAAAGGAGTTACCAAGGTGAACAAGAAACGTCCACAAATCTTAGAAGAGGTTGAAAAGCTACTGCTAGTCTGGATGAATGAAAGGCAATTGCATGGCGATAGTGTCTCTGAAGCTCTTGTCTGTGCAAAGGCCAAGAAATTGTATGTGGATCTTGTCAGGAAGACACCAGGTGCGTCGTCTGCAGAGGAGATATTTAAGGCAAGCCGTGGATGGTTTGAGAAATTTAGAAGAGAAGCGGTATCCACAGTGTTGTGCGACATGGGGAGGCTGCCAGCTCTGATAAAGCTGCTGCTGAGAAATTTGTACCAGATTCCAGGAATTTGTTGCTGAAAAGGAGTTCTTGCCCCAACAAGTTTTTAATTGTGACGAGACTGGCCTGTTTTGGAAGAAAATGACGAAGAGGACCTACATCACACAGGAAGAACAATCTTTGCCTGGCCACAAACCGATGAAGGATCGGCTTACTCTCATCCTTTGCGCCAATGCAAGTGGCGATTGCAAGGTCAAGCCGCTGCTAGTCTACCACTCAGAAAACCCTCGCGTGTTCAAGGCATGTAAAGTGTACAAGGTGCGACTGAATGTGATGTGGAGGTCCAATAAGAAATCCTGGGTCACGCGGATATTCTTCACTGAATGGATCAATGATGTTTTTGGCCCCTCAGTGAGGAAATATCTTGAAGAGAAACAGTTGCCACTCAAGGCCTTGCTTGTGCTTGATAATGCTCCTGCACATCCTCCACAGATGCGAGATGAATTGTATCCTGAAAATCAGTTCATCACCATCAAGTTCCTTCCTCCCAATACCACTCCACTCCTCCAACCTATGGACCAGAAAGTCATTGCAAACTTTAAGAAACTCTACATGAAGGCCTTGTTGGAGAGGTGTGTTGTGACCGACAATACAGGGCTGACCCTCAAAGAATTCTGGAAGAACCACTTCAATATCCTGGGTGCCTTACGTTTGATCGACAAGGCCTGGGAAGGAGTGACACGGAGGACTCTAAACTCTGCATGGCGTAACCTGTGGCCTGAGGGTGTCCCTGAACGAGACTTCGAAGGTTTCGGTCCTGCACTTGCATCTGCATCTGCACCTGTGGAAGACCCGGAAGTGCATCTAGTGGATGATATTGTTGCTCTGGGGCAAACTTTGGGTCTGGAGTTGGATGCTGCTGATGTGCAGGAGTTAGTGGAGGAGCACAGTGAGGAACTGACCACTGAGGAACTCCTGGAACTTCAGAAGGAGCTTAATCAAGAGGAGGCACAAGAGTTCTCATCAGGGAAGGAGGAGGTACAGGAGGATGCTGCTGCCTCTTCAAGTGAGATCAGGGAAGTGTTGGGAATGTTTGAAAAGGTGACCGCATTCTTAGAAAAACATCACCCTGATCAAGCAGTGACAACCCGGTGTGTAAACATGTTTAATGACAATTTGCTGTCTCGTTTTAGGGACATCCTAAAACAAAGACAAAAGCAATTGTCAATAGAAAAGTTTTCCAAAAGTAGAGAAAAGAAGAGCCAGTGATAGTGAACCACAACCCGGTCCCAGTGGGGTGAAAATCCCAAGAAGAGAGAGCCCGCCTGACTCAGAGATGGATTCTCCTTCCACACCATAACCCCTCCCCTCCATCCCACCTCCCCATCGTCTCCCTCAAGCCAGCAACGACTCTTCATAAGGTAAAGTAAATATTAAAGCAGTACAACAAAACATTTATAATTACATGTGCAGTATTATATTTACATTTAAAAATGTCATACAAGTATGGATGTTTTTGGGAGTGGAACGGATTAAATTTATTTCCTTTATTTTAAATGGGGAAATTTGCTTCCTAAGACGAGTTTTCCAAGTAACGAGCTCGGTGCCAGAACGGATTAAACTCGTTAATAGAGGTTCCACTGTACTTATAAAGATAATTTGTTGTTAAAACAGATTGTGTGTGCAGTTGGAGGCAAAGGAGATCCTGTACGCCAAAGACCAGTGGTCAGTAGGTACAGCACCATGTCTACAAAATGATAAGGTATGTCTGATAAGACATGTCATGACTAGAATGAGTTAAATCTTTGTAGGATGGACGAAAAAGGAATAGTGCTACATTCGGTAGAGAAAATTAGTTTGGATGCTCCGAAATAACTCTCTTTTGAGGGGGGAGGAGTGTTACGAAATACTGTATCGTGTTATTGCGTCGCATAGCACTGGTATTAAATAGCTAATTTTTCAACATTACAGGGAGAACAAGGTTAACGACCGTGGCGGTCGTTAACGGTCAGCACGGTGTGGCTCGTCCGGTGGCGGGAATTCTGTTAGCCAATCAGAATCACCGGGCGAGGCAATGAGTGCTGGTCGGAGCATGAGGAGGACAGAGGTCTACTCCCCTCCATCGCGTCGACATCCAGTCGTCCCGAGTGTGTGTATATGACCAGCTGAATCCAACTGTTCCAGTATGCTCCACCCTCACCAAGGAAAAGGATGTGAGGACCTAGCGGCATGGTAGACGTCTCTGAAGTCGTGGAAGTCACCGTCTTTGATATTTTGAGGTCGGCGTTGAGGTAACACACAGTTTCCGAATAGTGGTACTAATTCCGGAAAAGTGGAAGATCTATAAGTGGGAAGAACCATCGAAGAAGAACGGAATACATGCCTTAACATATATACATGTCATATATTGTATATAATGTACACTCTTATGTGTTTCGTGATATAGTCGAATATATCCATGATGAATTTTTATACAAACTTATTTCTTGTCCTTTGTCAGACCTCAGCACCAAGTGTGTCGCACCTGACAATAGGTCATGCTGAGGCTGACACCTTATCAAATTAATGTACCCCGATTATGTTACAAAGAAACATAAGAAAAACACTCAGAACAAACCTATTTAATGTGTTGGGTTTTTAGACAGTTCGATCACAACAGTAGGCACACTAAGAAGGAAAACCTTCGTAAGTTTGCTCCGTCGGGTAAGAGTGCTGTCAACCACCCGTAGCTTTAAGTAAACTGGATATAACTCAATTTTTCTCTACTACACAACACCGAGGATCGATTGTAATATAAACAAAAGATTATAGTTGGCAAATCTTGTGAAGAAGAGTCCTTTGTGTTAGTTATTTATGCATTCTCTGCTTGAAACTTGTAATAAATATGTCTGTTATGATATTAGAATTAGTTTTATAATAACAAGATATTATGCCAGTAGTTATTAAGTAAATAAACACTGGTGAACATGAAATAGGAGAGAAGGTGGCTGGTCGTAGCATTTACTATCACCAAATGCCCCACTGCACAAATGATGTTAGATAAGAAGGGTAAAAAACTTCAAAAACTTCTCTCACTGAATACTTTAAAACTTATAATTATGACTGTATGGACTATTATGACAAGTTAAAAAAGAGAGGGGGGAAGTAGGGGTCCATTAGACCTCTTCCTGTTACACAATTTGGCTGTGTGTGACAAAAAGTAATTTATTTATTTATTTATTTATTTATATATACAAGAAGGTTCATTGTGTTTGTGAGGATACATAGCATGGTGTTAACATTCTTGTAAAGCCACTATTTAAAGCCACTATTAGATTTAAACTAACAAACAAAGCTGCCGGAGAAATATACGAAAATTCACTTTTGTAAACAGAGCGGTAGACGGTTGGAACAAGTTAGGGGAGAAGGTGGTGGAGGCCAAAACCGTCAGTAATTCAAAGCATCATATGACAAAGAGTGCTGGGAAGACGGGACACCACGAGCGTAGCTCTCATCCTGTAACTACACTTAGGTACTTACACTTAGGTAATTACTAGAACGCGCAACGTTTCGGCCAGGTCCTTAACCCTTAAAGTGCATGGTGAAAGCCAATCTGGTGATATTGTTGGTGCTGATGAGTATGTAAGTAAATTTGCAGAGATACAGGAACTTCAATGCACATTTTCCCCACGAACCAAGGGTCTCCGAGCCGATCGGAACAAAGCTGTAGCAGTGTGCCAGACCTCTGTATTTAATAATTTTCTGAGATTCCCTGAAAGAGGCAGCACCACCGCTTTCATGTGTGCTGTAGTGGAGGTAGGTACTGGCCAGTGTGGCGGCGCACGTGTAGTCCCACACCACTTGCTTACCATCCTTCCAAGGAAGCAAGGTGACCCCATCTGGGCGCTTCTGAGGGTCGTTAGGTCTGGATAAGTGTGGTTCTCTTTGTGCCGGGCAGCGGGCTATGGCGAGGCTCCTCTTGATGATGTCGTTGACTTCTTCATGTCTTGCAATCTTACCCTGTGATTTACGACATACCAGACCATGACGACCATATTGGTCTGCCATCGCAGTTCCACAGATGCACCTATGTTCGGTGAGGATGGGCGCGGCAAGGCGAAGGGCAACTCCAATGCGGAGAGCGTCATGACTGAGGCGAGTTCCCAGGGCTGCATTGGGCACAGCAAATAAAAAAATCCCCGGCGTGGGGTGCTGTTACCGGTAGGAGGCGGGCTTTGTTTTCAGCATGCGCATATATATCTATACAGTGGTACCTCGGTTTAAGAGTTTAATTGGTTCCTGGAGACGCCTCGTATTCCGAAAACTCGTATTCTGAAGCGAATTTCCCCATAAGAAATAATGGGAAATGAATTAATCCGTTCCTGACTACCCCAGAAACCCCATATCAAACTAAATTTTTATACCTAATTCATCTAAATAAACCTACAAAACTATGTTCAAGTTATTACTTACCTTGCTGATGAATGCTGTAGGCGTATGGAAGATGGCTTTCTCACAAATAATGGCCTCCGAAACACTATCTCCCCTTAACTCCTTGTCGTGTATCCAAATTAATAACAACTTTTCCACTTCTTCAAGTATTTGTGGTCTTTGTTTTGTTATTGTTCTTACTCCTTTTACCACTTTAGCACTCATAATCTCATTTTTCTTCTTAAGTATAGTGCATATTGTTGATGTGGCTTTGTTGTACTGCCTACAAAGTTCAATAACACGTGTACCGTTCTCATGCTTCCGAATTATCTCTTGTTTCTCCTCTATTGTCATCCTCACATGGGCTTTCTGGCCTTTATCCTTACCACTGGCTTTCTTGGGACTCATGGTGAGATATATAATAACAAATTGTATAGTCAAATCACCAAAAATCCAACAATACACTGAAAATCCACGAGAAGAATTGATGAGAGGTAGTCACTGAGCGCGAGACAATGGTAAACTGAGGGGCGGACGGGTGGAGGGGCGACGATCGCCCAGCCACCACGCGCTAGGTCAGCCTGTACGCGTATCAACAAACTCGTGTCCCGAGGTAACCCTCGCCTTCCGAGACACATTTTCCGAGGAAATCCTGCTCGTATTCCGAAAAACTCGTATACAGGGACACTCGTATACCGAGGTACCACTGTATATCTATATCTATATATCTATATCTATATCATATATATATATATATATATATATATATATATATATATATATATATAAGAAAAGTTTCGTCGCGAGGAGATGAACAAGTCGAGTGCCTCTGTGAAGTGTTAAGTGCCTCTGTGGAGTGGTAAGAATTCGAACCACTTCGAGAGACAGAAATGCACCAAGATTAAGGACTCCCCCAGGAGGGTAATGCTTGCCGTGTTACTCTCCACATGGGAAGGAAAGGGTGCACTCAGTGGGCAGCCAGGCGTCATCGCATCTAGGCATGGCACATGTCGCACACAGCCTCTTTCCAGCCAAGAAGATGAACACCCAAGAGGAAACTGTCAAGTGTGTGACAGACGGTATCGTCTCAATTCAAATGGAACTGTCCACTATCATAATGTCAATTCAGGTGGTTGTCTAGGGTCTAGGCGCCTGCCCCGGGGCAGCAACGATGGACAACCTGCTGCAGGAGCGAGGAACAATACCTCCCTTAACTTCATTTCAGCAGATAACCTGCTTGAAGCAGTCAAAGCGACGTCCACCAGGACCTTGCCCCACATCCCAAGGCTGCCGTCACCAAGCAGCAGCCAAACTCACCAGTCTGCTGACAAAGGTCAACAATGCTCCCAGAACCCTGGATCGTGGCACAATCTCCTTCTATTTGGGAATGCATGCCTAGCATTACTGCCCAGGAGAGACAAGTCATTAGCAACCTCTGTAATCAGGGCACTTAATGAATTCCCCAGAGCAGACAACCTGGTCCGCCTCCCCCCTCGTGCCTGAACACCAGCCGCAGGATGACCAACAATAACTCCTCTGAGAACCACAAAATGAGAGCACAGATCACCAGGAAAATAGAAGAGGGCAATACCACAGGTGCCATCAGAATCATGACCAGCGATGACACTATTGCCCCCAGGAACGCCACAACAGCAGAGGCTCTTCAAGACAAACACCCACCCAGAGCCCCCGACAGCAGCAGGGATCCCCAGGAAAACAATGCTGGCATAGAACCCTTGACTGTTCGAGAATCTGAGGTGTACAAAGCAGCCATGTCTTTCCCAACAGGTTCAGCAGGGGGCTTTACAGGCCTAAGACCCAGCACATCAAACAAATGCTGAATCCGGTGCTTGGAGATGCTGCAAAGGACCTTCTAGTGGAACTTACCAGATTCTCCAACATGTGTTTGGCTGGTGGCATCCCTGAGGATATCAGGCCTGTCTTTATGGAGCAGCACTCTGTGCTCTAAAGAAGGATAGGGGAATCAGGCCCATTGCCGTTGGCAACACCCTCCGACGCCTCGTAGCTAAGGCTGCAGTGAGATCTATCAGCCAGGAAGCAGCCACCTTGCTGAAACCTCATCAGCTCGGGTTTGGGATTCCCCTAGGTTGTGAAGCTGCAGCACATGCAGCGCGGGCTTACATTGCTGATCTCCCAGACCAGAGGCACTAGTAAAGCTTGACTTCAAAAAGCTCTCGTCTGACATCATCAAGTCAGACGAGACGCTGTCCTCAGGGCTGTACACAACCATTTCCGTCCCCTTTACCCGTTCATCCGATCGTGCTACAGTGGGGACTCTAAGCTTCTTTTTGGGGAGCATGAAATAAACTCCTGTGAAGGTGTCCAACAAGGTGACCCTTAGCACCCCTCCTTTTCTGCCTAGCGATCAAAGAGGTCACTGATAGTCTGACAAGCGAGCTAAACATCTGGTACCTGGATGATGGCACTCTCGCTGGAACCCCGGAAACCATTTTGGAGGATATAAGGAAAAGCCAGGAGCAGGGAGCAGCCTTAGGCCTCATTCTCAATGCATCCAAGTGTGAAATAATCTCCCGCAACCCAGACATCACTGGGCAAATACAAAATGTTCTTCCAGACATTCTCGTTGTCGAGCCACCAGACTGTTTGTGTAAGTAATTACCTAAGTGTTGTAAAAAAAAAAAAAAAAAAAAAAAAATTATATATATATATATATATATATATATATATATATATATATATATATAATATATATATATTATATTATATAATATATATATATAATATATATACATATACATACATATATATATATAATATATATATATATATATATATATATATATATATATACAGTGGTACCTCGGAATACGAGTGTCCCTGTATACGAGTGTCCCTGTATACGAGTTTTTCGGAATACGAGCAGGATTTCCTCGGAAAATGTGTCTCGGAAGGCGAGGGTTACCTCGGGACACGAGTTTGTTGATACGCGTACAGGCTGACCTAGCGCGTGGTGGCTGGGCGATCGTCGCCCCTCCGCCGTCCGCCCCTCAGTTTACCATTGTCTCGCGCTCAGTGACTACCTCTCATCAATTCTTCTCGTGGATTTTCAGTGTATTGTTGGATTTTTGGTGATTTGACTATACAATTTGTTATTATATATCTCACCATGAGTCCCAAGAAAGCCAGTGGTAAGGATAAAGGCCAGAAAGCCCATGTGAGGATGACAATAGAGGAGAGCCTCAGCCAGGACCTAGTGGCACTCAGATAAAACGTCCCAGGGAGTGCACACCTGAAAGGTCCTCATTGCCTGATGTGATAATGGAAGGGGACTCCCCTTCCAAACAGTAACTCCTCTCCTCCTCCTCTCCTCACCATCTTCCATACGCCTACAGCATTCATCAGCAAGGTAAGTAATAACTTGAATATAGTTTTGTAGTTTATTTAGATGAATTAGGTATAAAAATTTAGTTTGATATGGGGTTTCTGGGGTAGTCAGGAACGGATTAATTCATTTCCCATTATTTCTTATGGGGAAATTCGCTTCAGAATACGAGTTTTCGGAATACGAGGCGTCTCCAGGAACCAATTAAACTCTTAAACCGAGGTACCACTGTATATATATATATATATATATATATATATATATATATATATATATATATATATATATATATATATATATATATATATATATATATATATATGCGAACAAGCCTGAATGGTCCCAGGACTATATGCGAATGAAAACTCACACCCCAGAAATGACTCGAACCCATACTCCCAGGAGCAACGCAACTGGTGATTGGAGGTGAAGAATGAGGTGATTGGTAAAATGCTATGCCCAAGATAACCATCTGAGTGCCGGCGGTGGGGTGGTTCAAATAGCTTTGGCTATCACCTCATTTTGTCCGGTCGTGATGGTCAAGTGGTTTAAGGCGTCTTGTACATACCAGTTGCGTTGCTCCTGGGAGTATGGGTTCGAGTCATTTCTGGGGTGTGAGTTTTCATTCGCATATAGTCCTGGGGACCATTCAGGCTTGTTCGCATTTGTGTTCCTCACGTGTGCCCCAAAGAATGAGGTGACTTGGTAAAATGCTATGCCCAAGATACCATCCGAGTGCCGGCGGTGGGGTGGTTCAAATAGCTTCGGCTATCACCTCATTTTGTCCGGTCGTGATGGTCAAGTGGTTTAAGGCGTCTTGTACATACCAGTTGCGTGCTCCTGGGAGTATGGGTTCGAGTCATTTCTGGGGTGTGAGTTTTCATTCGCATATAGTCCTGGGGACCATTCAGGCTTGTTCGCATTTGTGTTCCTCAGTGTGCCCCAAAGAATGAGGTGATTTGGTAAAATGCTATGCCCAAGATAACCATCCGAGTGCCGGCGGTGGGGTGGTTCAAATAGCTTCGGCTATCACCTCATTTTGTCCGGTCGTGATGGTCAAGTGGTTTAAGGCGTCTTGTACATACCAGTTGCATTGCTCCTGGGAGTATGGGTTCGAGTCATTTCTGGGGTGTGAGTTTTCATTCGCATATATCCTGGGGACCATTCAGGCTTGTTCGCATTTGTGTTCCTCACGTGTGCCCCAAAGACTGAGGTGATTTGGTAAAATGCTATGCCCAAGATAACTATCCGAGTGCCGGCGGTGGGGTGGTTCAAATAGCTTCGGCTATCACCTCATTTTGTCCGGTCGTGATGGTCAAGTGGTTTAAGGCGTCTTGTACATACCAGTTGCGTTGCTCCTGGGAGTATGGGTTCGAGTCATTTCTGGGGTATGAGTTTTCATTATTCTATATATATATAATATATTATAATATTATATATAATAATATATATATATATATATATATATATATATATATATATATATATATATGTATGTATGTATTATGTATGTATGTCTGTATGTATGTCTGCATGCATGCATGCATGCAAACAAGCCTGAATGGTCCCCAAGACTATATTCAACTGAAAATTCACACACCCAGAAGTGACTCGAACCGATGCTGCCCAGGAGCAATGCAACTGGTATGTACAGGGACGCCTTAATCCGCTTGACCATCATGACCGGACATAAGGAGTGATAGCCGAAGCTATTTGAACCACTTCCCCGCTGGCACTCGGATGGTAATCTTGGGCATAGCATTTTATCAAATCACCTCATTTTTTTTGGCAACACGTGTTCCTCACATGTTGCCCCAAAAAATGAGGTGCTGTGCGCTCGTGCTGCGTGTGCCAGCCTTGGTGGCTTGCTCAATACTGACTCTCGAACACCCAGAATGTTGGCCTGGATTTTTTTCTAGGTGGCATCTGGCAACTATCGGTCGTGTCTATACTATAGCTGCCCCTATCCCAGGCATGGCGTTTAAATTATAGCGCTAGACACGAAAGCATATA
The DNA here is from genome assembly GCA_020271785.1 of Procambarus virginalis. Taxonomy (NCBI): domain Eukaryota; kingdom Metazoa; phylum Arthropoda; class Malacostraca; order Decapoda; family Cambaridae; genus Procambarus; species Procambarus virginalis. The sequence goes on along the minus strand of WNGS01166004.1, from coordinate 29,863 downwards.
TAAATGAAGTGTGTGGTTCAGTTTTGTCACCGATATATATACAGTGGCACCTTGACATACGATTGCCCCTACTTACGATAATTCGAGTTCCGATATAAATTTCATAAAAATGCGACTCGACATCTGATGGTGTCGTCGACATCTGATGGTGTCGTCGACATCCGATATTTGTTGGTACACGTTCGGGTCGGACGAGCGCGTGGTTCCCGGTCACGCGGTCCGACCTGCCTCGGTTTACTACAGCTACCCGCTTAGTGACGATCGCGCCTATAAGAAATTCCGCTTTTGTGGTGATTTTTGCATTTTGAACATTAAAGTAATTATTTTCTATCGCGCCATGAGTCCCAAGAAAGTCAGTGGTAAGGCTCAACATATGAGATCCCATGTAGAATGACCATAGAGCAGAAACAAGAGATCATTCGTAAATATGAAGCCGGTGTGCGGGTCGGTGAACTGGCTAGGCAGTACAACAAATCTCAGTCAACGATATCCACCATACTGGTTAAGAAAAAGGACATTATGGGTGCTAAAGTGATGCATCATTACAAACAANGGTGCTAAACATGTCCTCATACTGCGTTTTTAGGATTTCACTAATTTCTTTGTCATCCTCAGTGTATGAACCTTCACTAGTACAAATAGGTCCAATACTGGCAGTGGTATATCGAGGTCCACCTCCAAGGTCGAACTACTGACCTTCTCCACATTCACCTGTGCACTAGAAGTCTCGAACCACCAACCCCAGGAGGAGACAGTAGGTGTATTAACTACTTTACGTACAGCATAAGGAAGGATTCAAGAAACAAGATATCACAGTGGTTAACTGATTCTGGAATCCTTCCTCGAATGTAGATGTTGCAAGGTTCTTTGAGTATGTAAGTGAACAATAAAGAGCTAAGATACAAATTAATGTGTGGTATAAAACATGTGTATGTGACGTATATTCATGGTATTCATGGTACTACCGTGAACTCTTTCTTCGTATGGGACACTAATAAAAGTTTGAAGATGATATATCTTAAAAATGAGATATTTTGTAAAAAGGCAATATCAAAAGGGAAAGTGCTGTGGGTTCCCTTAGAACCACAGCCCTCCCCAGATACTCTTATCACCGTGCACCATTATATAGTCCTCAAAGGTCAGGAAAGCATTAAAAAAGAGTAAGTGTTATTAAAGAGATGCAGTCTGTAGCTATTGTAGAATACCCTGGCAAGCAAACAGGAGAGACAATGCATGGTAATTCACAAAAAAACATTCCATATGTTCGGACCAGGCCTGAAGTTTTAGAAAATATAGGCAAGACGGTTAAGATGCAATGTCCACGAGAGGTTTATTAAATATGCTTATGGAAGAATCAGGTTTAGCCCCAAGAGACTTCCAACAGGTAAGGAGTAAAAAAATATCATGACAAGAAAAAGGAACGCGAACCTATCCATAGGTACAATGTTGCTGATGATGTTTTAAATTTAATTAGCATGATAGATACTCATAATTATGTACAGGAGATACAGTAATTCATAAAAAGAACAAAGTCCCCTGTGTGATATTGTATTCAAAGGAACAATATGAAGATTTCAAGTAACATTTGTGTTGCAGGAAAAGAAAACCCTAATGTCATCGGTGTTGAGAGGACTTTCAATCTTGGCCCTTGTTATTGTGACGGTGCCCCACCCCCTACATCTTTCCTGTCCCATCTTGGAGAGTCATATCTCTGCAGCCTGAACATTCTCTGATGTTCAGGGAACATTTTGATATGCATAAGGATATGGAGCATTAGCGTGTTGGCAACGAATTGGCCATTTTAGTTTGGTTATACAAGTGGCTTACTCCCTTTGAGTTACAAGATGGCACCGAGGCATTCCATTTCCCGCCAAGGGGGCGTGACGCCTGCTGGCTGTTGATTGGCCAGGTAGAGTCACGTGACGTCATGGACCAATGACGAGGAGCCCTCAGGCGGTGTGACATTACAAGGCGGAGGGCTCTGGGCGGCCCTGTGGGCTCAGTACGTCACGGCCCGTCATAGAGAGCGTACACGCTCAAATGAGCTCCCAATTTGGAGGCTAGAAAGCCCCAACCAGTGGACCCAAGCAGCCGCTTTTATACCACAGACGTCGTAAGAGATCATCTGACTCCTGTCGGGTACATAGAAGCAAGGATTGGCCGGTGTTAGAGCGCCAAGAGCTCTGTAACTGACGGTCTGCGGTGGAGATGAACATCGGGCGGGGTCGTGAGGAAACCCCTACGGGCCACGTTCAAACACATCAAGCGAGCTGCAATGGCTGGGCCAAGTCCACTGGGAGTTTGAGGAGGGGAAGCTGGTCTGGACTGCAAGTTGTGTCCACATTTCCAGTGAAGGGAGGAAGAGGACGACGTGCACGAGGACCTATCTCCAATACCTCTGGAAGAGGAGGAGGACCTGTCTGCAGTGTGTGTGTACGGCGAGGATGCGCATCTACGAGCTGACTGAGGACCTTGTGTGTGGAACCTTTTCAATGGAGGACCAAACGCCAGAACCGAGGACCTCGACAACCCTCGCCAGAAGATAGGTCGGCTTCGTAGCAGAACGAATTAAAGGTAGTTAATTTCCCTCCCATTACCCCCTTGAATAGGTGAGCTAGAATATCATTCATGTCGTGAGCACTGTCTCTGTTATCACCACCTGTGTGGTAGAATTAGGCTAGGAGCCAGGAGGCCAGATTCACGAAGGTACTTACGAATGTTTTACTTTTTAGCGCCTACATCGGTATTCAGGTAGGCACACTAAGAAGGAAAAACTTCGTAAGTTTGCTCCGTCGGGTAAGAGTGCTGTCAACCACTCGTAGCTTTAAGTAAACTGGATATAACTAAATTTTTCTCTACTACACAACACGGAGGATCGATGTAATATCAACAAAAGATTATATTTGGCAAATCTCGTGAAGAAGAGTCCTTTGTGTTAGTTATTTATGCATTCTCTGCTTGAAACTTGTAATAAATATGTCTGTTATGATATTAGAATTAGTTTTATAATAACAAGATATTATGCCAGTAGTTATTAAGTAAATAAACACTGGTGAACATGAAATAGGAGAGAAGGTGGCTGGTCGTAGCATTTACTATCACCAAATGCCCCACTGTTACAAAATACCGTATCGCGTTATTGCATCGCATAGCACTGGTATTAATAGCAAATTTTTCAATATTACAGGGAGAACAAGGTTAACGACCGTGGCTTGTCCGGTGGCAGGAATTCTGTTAGCCAATCAGAATCACCGGGCGAGGCAAAAGAGTGCTGGTCGGAGCATGAGGAAGACAGAAGTCTACTCCCCTCCATCACGTCGACATCCAGTCGTCCCGAGTGTGCATGCATGACCAGCTGAACCCAACTGTTCCAGTATACTCCACCCTCACCAAGGAAAAGGACGCGAGGACCTAGCGGCATGGTAGATGTCTCTGAAGTCGTGGAAGTCACCGTCTTTGATATTTTGAGGTCGGCGTTGAGGTAACACAGTTTCCGAATAGTGGTACTAAATCCGGAAAAGTGGAAGATCTATAAGTGGGAAGAACCATCGAAGAAGAACGGAATACATGCCTTAACATATATACATGTCATATATGTATATAATGTACACTCTTATGTGTTTCGTGATATAGTCGAATATATCCATGATAAATTTTTATACAAACTTATTTCTTGTCCTTTGTCAGACCTCAGCACCAAGTGTGTCGCACCTGACAATAGGTCATGCTGAGGCTGACACCTTATCAAATTAATGTACCCCGATTATGTTACAAAGAAACATAAGAAAAACACTCAGAACAAACCTATTTAATGTGTTGGGTTTTTAGACAGTTCGATCACAACACATATGGGGGCCCGTCCGGGAATGTTTGAGCAAAAGACACTGTGTACACTTGTAGCACCCATTGCTGGTCATCTAGGTATCCAGCCAGTTACAGTTTTCATCATGGATTGTGTCCAAGAATTTATAATAAAAGAGGACCCATTGAATTTGGAGAGCTGTACGAAAGAACAGCTGAAGCAAATCGCTGAACATTATGAGATAGAATTAGTGTCGACTAAAGTGGTCTATATGAGACAAGAACTTGGAAATAAAGTAATGTCTCGATGCGAAGACGTAGGAGCGGTAGGATAGTGGGGAAGAAAATAATGAGGAATTATCTTCTAATACGTCTCATAGGAGTGGAAGTTTAGAATATGAACTGGAACGTTTGAAACTTGTAGCTCAAATTAGAGGAAAGAGAGACAGTTTCAGTTAGAGAAACTGAAACTGGAGCAAGAGAAATTGCAACTTGAGAGTGAACAAAAAAAAAATGCAACTTGAGAGTGAGAACGAGAAATGCGACTTGAGAGTGAGCAAAAAACGGTGTG